>JAQGEP010000258.1:0-55947 GCA_028476805.1 Acrocalymma vagum
CCGGTGGATGCGGTTGTCGAGGGCGAGGTGCTGGGGGAGGTTGTTGATGCGAAGGAGAGGGAGCATCTTTAGTTGGAGGGTACTGGTAAAGGGGGGGAGGGGGGGGAGGGGGCGCAGAAGAGCTGTTTTGCGTATATTTTCTTACAGTAGCGTTGGAAGACACTTGGTTTAGACTAGACGTATGAGTTTATGATTTCATGACGCTTATATCTTGTTTGCTTTCTTATTCTACTGTGTGTATGTCCTGGTTCTATTGGGCTAAAAGCTGGGCTGGGATCAATCTATCGATACTCGAGCTTAGCTAGCATTCAGCTGGTGAGATGACGCAATTTGTGCAACACAATACTCTAGACTTTTCTTTCCGTACATTTTTGCAATGACAGCAGAGTTGAAAATGCGATGTCTAACGCTATGTATCTCCCTGTTTAGCTTGGGGGCTTTTATCGACAAACTAGTAGTGCGAAAGGTTTGGATGCTGGAAAGGTTTGTGTGTATCATGCAGCCTACTTCTCACGATTCATCTATTCGCTCTATGAGAGTGAGCTGTACGTCTGTTGTGTTGTATTGGTTTGTCCATGGAATGGACTACTGTTGTGCTGGTATACGGGCTGGGTAGGTGAGCGATGGGTGGGGAAGTCGCTGGGGTGATGGAAATACTGGTTTCTGGTGTGTATGGTAAGGTATGGATTCCGTGGATACGAGAAGCACAGGTTTTTGACGGTCCTCTTCTTGTTGGTGTGATGGGATTAAAGCGTGTGTTTTTCTGTGGGCATGGCTGGTGTGCTGGCATATCTACGGACTGGACTGGGTAGACGAGCGATAGGAGGGGAGTGGTTGGTGGGATTATGGAAATACCTGTTTATGGTGTAAATGTACGCAAACACAGCTTCTTGACAGTCTCCCCCTTGTCTTTGTAGCAGATTTCAAGCGTGTATTTCTCTGCGGGAACGGCTGTTGTGCTAGTTTACGGATTGGACTGGGTAGGCAAACACCGGTTTCTTGCGTGCATGGCAAGGCATGGCTTCCGTAAATATACTCAAACTCAGCTTCTTGAGAGTCCCCCTCTTGTGGTTATCGCAAAGGTCAAGTCTGGGTACGTCTGTTGTGCTGGTATATGGACGGGGTAGGTGAGCGATAGGAAGGGGAATGCCTGATGGGGTAATGCAAACACCCGTTTTTGGCGAAAATGTATCAAACTCAGCTTCCCGGCAGTTCCTCTCTTGTTTCTATGGCAAAATTCAGCCAGAGTTTTGTCGGTGTATCTGTTATGCCGGTTTGTGGATGGGATAAAGGGAGCGCAGGTGGTGAGACGTAGGAGCATGCATGGCAAGGCACGGGTTCCATAAACATACTCAGACACAGCTTCCTGACAGCCCCCCTCTCGTCGGAATAGCAAAATTCAAGCCTGTATTCGTCTGTGTATATCTGTTGTGCTGGTACACGTATGGGATAGATGGGCGACAGGGGGTGGGGGAAGCAGTTGGTGGGACGAAGGAGTTTGCATAACATGATGCATCGGTTCTGGATATGCTTCAGAAGACACTCTGGGTGTATATGTTTGATGTACGAAGCCATGATATGCCGTTCTCCATGCTGGATAAAGATGTGGGCAGCAGAAAGGGCAGGCAGAGTCGGCGAGACGTTACACCGACCAATGAGCTGACGATACACCGAGCAGCGCTCGCTTAGCCCGTGCGGCGAAGCCTCCCCAGCCCATACACACGAACCACTCCCATCCATTATCGTGAGGCCATTCACATAATCGAGCATGCAGAGCCTCAACCCCTCTTCGTCAGTGCACGACAAAAGCGGCAATGCCAAGAGGTGAGCTCGGAGGCAGGTGCGGTAAACACTGATTTCGCGTTTGCTGTTGCGGCTATCTTTACCTCTCCAGGCATCTACATTAAATACCTACCCACCTCTTCAATGTTTTGAGCTCGTCTGCTCCTGCCCTCCTTTACCTGTTGACTTCTGTATACCGACTCCACCTGCCTCAGCTTCAGCTTCACCGCCAAGCATTGGCTACAAAGGGGCTTCGTCGGGCAAACACAAACCAAACTTCCAACACCACACGCAAACACTTACACCTCACTCCTACGGGTAAACTCGCAATCTTGGTTTCAATTCTGCTCCAGTACGTGTTTGAATGAACGAACCACGACGCGTGCGTGGGCAGTCAACTTGCCGACGAGTCC
Source organism: Acrocalymma vagum (assembly GCA_028476805.1). Classification (NCBI taxonomy): domain Eukaryota; kingdom Fungi; phylum Ascomycota; class Dothideomycetes; order Pleosporales; family Acrocalymmaceae; genus Acrocalymma; species Acrocalymma vagum. Next base: position 2,196 of record JAQGEP010000258.1, read on the forward strand.
CCCGAGGCTTCTACTTCACGTCACACTTTTCCACTCCTACACCTACATCAGCAATTAGGCTCGCGATTCCACCTCTCCTCTGGTACTTAATTGACTAAACGAACCTTGACGAGTGTGCGGGCGGACGACCGGCCGACGAGCGCCTCCGAGGCTTCAACATCACACCACACGACAGGTATCACTTGCTTCCTACTGCCACATGTCCACACTCCTATACCTATATCTACACTGTTTCTCTTCTTTTAATACCTCACTAATCCAATTTTCAAGGAATATACGAAGTGCACAAGCAGTCAACTCACAGACGAGCCCCTGGCAGTTCGACTTCACTCGTGACCAGCTATAAAGAGACCAAATACAAACCACCAACGACGACACTACACTTTCAAACTATTCCATCTGACTGGTACGTATACGCTGCTTCTATTCTTCTCACATATGAACTTCTCATCTTCTTCACCATTTTCTCTTACCCACTTCTCCACATGCAGTCGACCCAGACGGCAACACGTGTGCCCTACACTTCAACTTCACTTGTGGTCAACTACTAACACATCGAATACAGACGAAACAATCAAAGCCAAACTACAGGTAAGCACCAACAGCCCAGCTTCACCCTCATATGCCTATTTAACCAGCTCTCCGCTCGCGCTGAACTCACTCACTTACACGAACCTCAGAAAGCAAACAAGTGCACAAACAGGCACCCTAACACTGCCATCTGAGCCCCCCAAAACTTCAACTAACGTCGTGGTCAATCACAAACAACACGATACGGCAGGCAAACACTTGCACTAAACTTCTACTCCCCCACACCTGTATAGAACTCTCCTCTAGCACGTACTTTGATCACTTGCACAATCTTCAACAAGTGCATGTGTTGCTGACCCGCACGGGAACCGCCAACGTGCTGGCTGACTCGCCTTCAATCACACAACAATACCACTGTCCTCCGCCTAGATCTACACTTCTTGTCTCAACCTTACCTCACTCACTTATACAAACCACACAAAGTGCGTGAGTGGCCGGCCTAAACAGGAACCCACCAGTCGTCTACCAGCTTGCGGTCGCTCACACAAGGGCCCCAAGCTTCAACGATGTCGACAGAGGACAACTATTACAACGTTCCTGAGTGGCTTCTCCAGAAATCCAGAGACCACCTCATCAAGTATGGCTTTGCCCCATATCGCCGCAAGGATTATGATGATGAGATGCCAGACGCTGTCGCTCTCCAAACCAATGAACAGAGCCATGAAGACCCGGCTCAAGTAGGCAACGGGCAAGACATCAACAACTCTGTATCTCGGTTATCTGGGGGGCTTGTTACTGCACAAGCTTCTGTGTCGCCTCAATGGACAAGCGTCAATAGAGGAACCAGTCAGCAGTCCGAGCAGTCTGTTAGTACTGGGGCTTCTTTGTCACGTAAGGAGCAAATCAAGGACAGCAAGAAGTCTGACTCTATTGGGCCTGGCACCCCCATCCCCGACTCCCTATTCTTGTCTGCATACGAAAACAGCTCAGAATACCCAGTCCCCAAGAGCTTGCCTGGGTGGTATACAGATATCAAGGATTCTAGCAGCCGCATGACTCAGTTTATGAGAAAGAAGCCGCAAGCTCTGGCTTCACTCGAGTCCCTCAAAGCTTGCATTAGACAATGCGACGCACAGCCTAGCATCCGAATGTTCGACAAACTGCGCGATCATGTACACAAAGCCGAAATCACCTTAGTTATATGCGACCTCACTCTCCGCAAGGCGAGGATTTTACACCCCGAGATTGGCTTGCCACGTATCTTTGGGAACACCGACTTCCCGTGGGACCTCCGGGCAGACGCTTTCCAGCTATACCGTCGCTGGTGTGATGGAAACTTCAATGTCGACCTCCTCCGTGGTATTATCAAAGGGAAAGCCCTTGATCGCACTGGTGATCGTATCGACAAAGAATACAAAGCCAAATACTGCCCCTCTGCCAAATATTACGGAGAAGGACATCTTGTGCCTGGCCAATGGTGGCCTACGCAACTCTGCACAGTACGAGATGGCGCCCATGGTAGCACCCAGGGAGGTATCTTTGGGGGAAAGGATAGAGGCGCATACAGCATTGTTCTCTCCGGCGGTAATAACTATCATAATGAAGACGAAGGTGACTTTATTGAATACAGTGGCACCGTAGGAAAAGACTCTCAGCCAAGCGAGGCAACTCAGCGTCTTATTGAGTCTTGTGATACAATCCAACAGCCAGTTCGCGTCATCCGATCACACCAATTAAGCATGGGGAATCCATTCCGCCCAGAATATGGCCTTCGATACGATGGCCTATATGAGGTCAAAAGCTATAGGATAACAGATCAAGAGACTGCAATGTATCGCTTCCATCTCCAGAGGTGTAAGAACCAGAAGCCAATTCGGTATGAGAATAATGCAGCACGAAGGCCTACACAGTTCGAGGTCGCGGCTTATTGGAAATTGAGGATGTAATTGGAGAGGATTCGGTTGAATATATCTTATTTTCTTGGAGAGAATGCATTCGAACATATCTCATTTCTTTCTGAAGAGAATTAGTGAGGGTAGGCTTTCTTTTGTGTAACTTTTGATGCCGGATTCTGCCATGCGGGCTCCACGGAAAGCGGCAGGAGTGGAATTTCTCTCTATTGGTGAATGGGAAATATCGTGGGTTGCATCATGCAAAGCACTCTTCCAAAATGGTTTGATTTTGTTCTCCCTTAACTAGACCTGCATAAATGCATGAAAAGGCCAATTCATTCTCTCCCTTGCCACCACCTTGATTGCCTCCTGAAGCCCAATGTGTACCTCTGTGTAATGTCGATGGCACCCTTACTTGCTTGACAATATATACCCAGCCACCATTTTCCGCCAACGCCAAATTTTCTTTCTTATCCCCTGTCCCTCGCTTTGCCTTTGTCCACTCCTTTTTGTCTTTTTGTGTGTGTTGAGCTCGACAGCCTTCAAGGTATAAGGCAAGTATGGCTCAGGGCTCACGAGCCGTCGTTCGTTCTTTGCTTATTACAATTGCATTGGCATGTTGCATTATTCAGGTTCAAGCAGCTGCATTGCCAAAGCCCCATGGGCAGGGGGTGAGCAATGTGCATTTGCGGTTGCGTAGTGCAATTCCCGATGCTTTTCCCGACCCCTTTCCTATCGAAAATGTTGACACTGCGACGTTGACAGCTGAAGCAGATGCAGACAGCAAACCCGAGGCCAAAGGCTTCTTCAGCGATTTGGGCAAGTTTCTCGGCGAGTACAGTGGGTTTGATATCTTGAGGGATTTCTTTCGGAGTATTATGACGGGGGAGGAGGACCGGGATGGGGAAGAGACGGAAGCTACGGGATCAACGACTGGAGACACGACAGAAACAACCTTCGCTACCCTTCCTGGGAGTAATTATAGTGCAACTACAGCATCAGAAACACTGGAAACGATTTATCTCACGGCGGAAAATAGCACTGACGACACAAGTCCCACGACTGCGACGACGGGAGATGATTCTACGCTTACGCCGTCTGGAATCGCGCAGAACATCATTTCGGAGATTCTAGCGGGGACTGAGGCGACGATTACTTCTGATGGGTCGACTGCGGTGGTGATTGCCAGGCCGACGAGAAGAGTTAGGGTTCGGACGAGCACGTTGGTTGTTTCGACGGTTTCGACGGTTTCTACGGTCTCGACGACGGAGACGAGCGTTGAGACTGTGCCTTCGATAGCTGAGACGGCGATTCCAGCATCGGAGTCTGATATTGTCTTCTCGATTCTGCCGATTATTCCGGCTTCTGAGAATGGGACGGTGGGGGCGTCGACTGCTACAACGACGGTGGCGGTGAACGTGACGTCAGAACTGCCCATTTTCTCGATTCTGCCTGTGCTGACAACGAAGGTGGGTAGTGAGGCTAGCAGTGTTGTGGTGTTTGATTCTTCGAGCTCGGTGGGAAGTGAGGCCAGTGTTGGGGGAACTAGTTTGCTGATTGCTTGGGCGGGCAATGCTACGTCGACGTCTGAGAGACCTTGGTTGTTGACGAATCCGCTTCGCCCCACCACGACCGAAACTATCAGCGAGGAACCCTTCATATTAACTGATATTCCCCTTCCAACGTCGACAGAGTTAACGTCTAAAAAGCCTTTGATCCTAACCAATCCTCTGCGCCCAACTGGAATCGAGAGCTGGAACTTCACTTCCTCTGCCAACGAAACTGGAGCAACCACCGCCTGGATGACATCAACAAGTACCCTCTTCATAACCGTAACCGGCGACCTCCTCGATATTGAGTCCCTTATAACAGCCCTCCCCATACCCTCAGCTTCCAGCTTCAACAACCGTCTGGCAGTTACAGACGCTCCATTCGGACCCTACCACACAATCAGCGAAGCCGACAATAATGAAAACGACGAGCAGACCGTAACGACAGCAACAACATCAAGCTATACCAGCACAATCCCGCTGCTCCTCCCTTTCCCCTCCCCAGTCCACCCAAACGAAACTACAACAAACATAACCACCGCACCAGGTCTCTCCTCTCTCCGCCGCATTTGCTCAGACCCCGAAATAAAAACCATTACTCTACCACTAATCAAGCACTTCTACGGCCCAAACTCATACCCCAGTCTGAACAAGTTCCCGGGATGCACAACTGCGAACTCGAGGCAGGCGTTGCAAGCGCCCGGGCTACTGGATTGCTCAATGCTTGGCGAGGAGATAGTAAAGTGTCAGAAAACGGGACGCAAGGTGTTGCTTAGCATCAAGGGAGATGGGGTAGAGGCAGTGCAGGGCAATGTGGATTACGGGAGGCCGGGTTTCTCGTTGCAGCCGTTTGGGCCTTATTTCAACGGGGCTTCGAAGGCCTCGTCGTCGTCGGAGAGCAGTGATGATACTTCGTCGCCGTCTGAGTACAAAGATTCAAGCGGCAACGACGAAGACAACACCACCAACAACAGCAACCGCAAAACCAAACTCTCCGCCCCCGACAACGAAGAAGACACAGAGCTCAACGCAAACCCGCACGGCGAAAACGACAAAACCCACAAGAAGTTACCCCTCAACACAAACGCCAATACAAACACGCACGCAACCTCCCCCACGAGCTCCAACGACAACACAAATGCACACAAAAATGCAAATGCAAACGCAGAACAAACAAACCACACCCCAAACCTGCATCCCCATCTCCACCGCCGCGCCCGCCCCTGGAACAACACCTTCAAGCCGATCCCCAACCTCTTCACCGAATCGCGGCCCCCCTCCTCCCTAGCATTAACATTCTTCTCCCTCTTCGGCGAAGGACACACCGAGCGCGCAGACCTGCGCCCCTTCGGTCCTGACACGCCGTCCTCCGTGTCTCCCGATAGCATCCAATGGCTGAACAGACCACTCGGCGAGGAAGTCGTCGTCGACGGTTTCGATGTCCAGTTGCCAAGGGAATGGAAGGGTACGTATCAAGCGGAACGGTTTGATGATTTGGTGACGAGGTTCAGGGAGTTACATGAGGAAGCTTGGAAGGAGGGTGGGGGGGAGGAAGGGGGAAAGCTGGATTTGGGGGCTGATGGGAAAGGGGTGGTTTATTTTGATTATATTGAGTAGAAAGCCCTGGAAGGGTGGGATGCACATCCTGAGATTTGGATTTGATTCTTTTAGAAGAGAGAGGGGTACGGAGGAGAAGACGAAGTGGTGGAAAATTTTCAGCTTTTCTTGTTTTCTGTTCATTTCCTATTTGTTATAGTTTAGTGCATCACGCTTTATAATTTGGCCAGTGTTGCCGTTGCCTTAATAGATAAACTGCATCGATGCAAAAGTCTCACACATAGTTGGATGTCTGGCACGATAAGTCCTAGTGAACCGTATGATTAACCTTTCTGTCGAACGTGGCTGGATGTACATGATAATAACCATGCTCCTACATGCAGAAGCGACGTCTCAGATGACATCGAAATGCCCGAGATACCAAAGCACGGCGCTATGTCGCCTTGTGAAAATTCCCCATAACTCCTTGTAAACCCATATCTGGCTATAAGAGCCATTCATTGTCGATAGCCTGAGATTGGACGTTTGGCGCTGATTGCCGTTGTCGACTACTCTCACTAGTATCTCTGATTAAGATCTACCAGTTGGCTTCACCATCGGTATTGCCACCCCAGTTGTCTTCGGTCGCAACCGCACCATCATCCCAGCCGCTGACAGCAGGAGTAGCCATGGCAGCATCATTGCTCCAGTCGCCACCTACACCATCGTCCTCAGCGAAGGGGAATGGGCAACGCTTGACAGTATGACCCATCTCCTTACAGTTGTTGCACTGAACACGAGACCAGTCCTTAGGCTTGGGGCAGTCGCGAGAGACGTGACCCGGTTCATCGCAGTTCCTGCACTTCATGACGTGCGGATGAGGACACTCAGACTTGCGGTGACCAGTCTCTCCACAGTTGTGGCAGGCAAAGCCACCACCACCGCCGCCGCCGCCGCCGCCGCCGCCGCTGCCCTGGAGTGGTTCGGGGCAGTCGGCCTTGTTGTGACTGAAACATGGGTTAGTATCGAACGATTTGGTCCAATCGAAGTCTGGCAACTTACCCAGGCTGATTGCAATTGTAGCAGAGACGACCGGCGCCACGGCCACCACCATTGTTGGATGGGTTAGGGCAGTCGACCTTCTTGTGACTGTTTCTTCATTAGCATAATGTTCAAGTTGAAGCAATACAGGTTTTTGCTTACCCGAATTCACCGCAGCTGAAGCAGGCACGGGCGCCAGACTGAGGGCAATCGCGCTTGACATGGCCAATCTCACCGCAGCCAAAGCACTCACGGTCATCGCGGCCGCCGCCAACAGTGTTGCGACTAGCAGTCTCTCCAAAGCTGTTGCTGCCCCAACCAGAAGCTGGGCTCATAGGAGAAGTCGGGTCAAAGTCGAAAGCTCGAATTTCAGCGTCAGTAGTAGCCTTAGCTCGCTTCTCAAGCGCCTCAGCCTTCTCCTCGGCCTCACGGTGCTTCTTCGAGTTTTTGTGAGCAGCCCAGTCCTTTGTCTTGATGTTTCGATCACAAAGATCACAAAGAGTGTTCTTGGGTTGGTGATCTTTAGGGGAAGGCCAGGGATTGGCGATCAACGGAGCCGCCCCATACGAGGTCTGTCCACGAGCCATGGTGATGTCAGTGAATGTCTGATATTATATAGGTCTGGTATGGGTCAGTGATGTTGTTTGAGAGCTTTGCTACCAATAGAATCGAGAGGGGGATGGTGTTTGCGTCAGTGACTGTTTGCCTCACGGTCTGTAGCAATGGGCAAACACCTAATGTGAAGGTCGACGTGAGGAGCTTCGAAAAGGTGAACTTACCGTGCGTCTTGTACGTGAGTGTAGATGATACAGGTCTTTTAATACTGTCCTTTGAGTAAGATGGCAGTACGACCTCGAGAGATTGTGGAGAGGAGGTGAGGTGGAGTGGAAAGGTGAGGAAGTTGGCAGAATAAATAGAAGGCACGACCCAAGGACGGACGCCAAGCTTAGTCACCTGCACACAATGGGGGCAAAATCAAACAAACGCGCGTAGCAGAGTTTTACAGCAGGGTAAGGGTGAGGGTGAATGTGAATGTGAAGGCCAGAGTGCTGCCCAGTGGAAAGGCGGTAAGCTGCAGCTCTGGCGCCTCACTTCGCTTGACGATATGACTTGCACTTGTAATTAAGGGCAGGACAGTAGACTTCAGCATGAGAGGTAGAGGTGTTTTCGAAAACCTACGAGAGGCTTCCGCCCAAGTGGCAACAATAAGAAAGTTAACCTGTGTTCAAATTGCTCTACCCCGTAGAGACTAACACCGGACGATGTTTGCACCGTCTCAGGCTGTCAATCACGTAGATAAATCAAAAATTGCTTATGATATGATAGGAAACCATCTTCTGTGTTGTTACAATCATTCTATATAGATGGACCAAAGATATACAGTAACACTAAGACGCACCGACTAGACCCTCCTCGCCCTCCTCTTCCTCTTCAGTTCTCAACTCCTCATGTTTTGCAGGCCCTTTCCAGCCCGTACCCGCCTGGACCAGCACAACGACGATAGAAAGCCCCACCCCGCCAAGAAACAACGCCTTCAAGGCCTTCTCGTAAGACTGGATTGCAATATCTCTTTCCACCCCATCTAGGTTATACACTAGAGCCGGACTCCCCAAGAGCCTCCTCACCAATGTTTCTCGATGCTTCAATCCGGCGTCCTTGAAGCCCTTCACAAGAGAGCTATACAGAACGCGGCCAAAAACACCTCCCCCGATAGCAGAACCGAAGCTGCCAGCGAAGCCACGGAATGTGGCAAGCAAAGACAATACAATAGGGTGAACGTCAGGCACTGTCAAGTGCAGGAGGTGTACGAGGGCGTAGTTAAGCGCAGCTCCAGTTACAAGGCCGTTTAGGAATACCATGACGACATACAGCCCGGCATTACTATTTGCGGTCGACATAAAGGCAAGGATAAGCATTGTAACCGGGAAGAGCGCCATTGAGATAACGCTGTGAAGGTAAAAACTTCCGTTGCGACGAATATGAAAGATTCCAGCGAGAATACCTCCACTGCCAAACCCAGCATTGGTTGGGATAAGAATGGATCCTGCGACTGCCGGTTTCCAGCCTCGGATGGCAAGAGCATACATTGGGGTGTAGAACAGGACCAGCCAGCGCGCCATCATGAACCCTACTGTGGCCAGGCAGGTGAGCAAGGTACCCCGGGATTTGAGAACGGATATGGGGATAATAGGATCTTTGGCGATGTAGATCTCATTCAGTACAAAGACTGGCAACGAGAAAGCAGATAGGATGAGGGGTAGAGGAAGAACTGTGGGACCAGACAGTCCGAGGAGGAAGAGGATGATGGTGAGAATAAGTAAAAGGGCTCCAGAGTAGTCGATACGGGCGAGCTTCTCTTTGATAGAGAGATCCTTGTACATGTTGTTTTTGGAAGTGTAGTTAGCTGGAATGGCATATAGGAGGGTGATGCCACCGAGGAGACTGATAGGCGCTTGGATGCCGAAAAGCGGTTTCTATGAGAAATTGATTAGATATAGACGTCGATACTGAAATGCTAATTAAGAAACTCACCCATCCAATCGAAGGCTCGAGAGCACCAGCAATCACCGCTCCAAGTGAGACGCCAACAGTCATGCTAGTATTAACCAATCCTATATACAAGCCCCGACGCTTGGGACTGCTCATCTGGATCACGATGATGCTAGCAACAATAAGAATTCCGCCGGCACCAGCACCTGTTATAGCACGACCGACCATGAACATCTCGAAAGAAAGAGATGTAGCGGTAATAATTGTGCCAATGCAGATGACAATCGTAGAACTAAACATGCAGACCCTGGCACTGAAGACTTGGGATAATCGGCCCATCAAGGGCGCTAACGAGGACATGGCGATTAAATACGATGAAGTCAACCAGCTGGCCTTTTCAAATGCATCTAGATCTTCAGCAATGGAGGATTGCGTCGTTGTAAGGATTGATATATTGGTGGCTAGCAAAGTGTCAACCGGGTACTAGATCAACGGGATCAGGGAGCAAAACAATGAATTCAATATAAAGAAGTTGGACATTTGCAACTAAGTCACAAGGTAGATGATTAGAGTTTACCGTACTGGTGTACATATGCAATTGTTTGGGTACTCAAATGTAGATTCAGAAAGATGAATCGCTGAAATAGAAGAAAAACTAGAATAGTACCTTGAAGAAAAATAAGTAATCCGACAGATCCCACAATCAATGCTCCCCTGGAGGTTGAAATGGTTGGTGTTTCGTCTTCCCCTGCATTACTCTCCGCATCTTGCACGACATCGGATGTCTTGGAAGTCGATGATAACAGGCTCGCTGAGGATGCTTCTGATCGACGAAGTAAGGGTTCCTGTTCGTCGGCAACACGTGCGTCTCCCATGATTAAGAAGCTAAAGTTTGTGCAATGAATAGCCTCCAATTGAAATAACAAAGTACAAAATTAGGGAGAGGTGCTTGAGTGATGAAATACGAAAGTCATGATGCAAGCGAGTTGCAGATGGGGATGACAAATGCGGGAGTAGCGGATTCCCGACCGAGCTCTTTGGTCCGCGGCTTACGACCGATCTGCAGTGCCTGGTAGCGTTGGCATTTTGACAACGAGACAACCGTTGTAGAATTAGACCATACAGGTCGATCCAAGTAAAGATGGAAGTGTGCTCCCATGGTTCTGGAGAAGCTCCGTTCATGGTTGGACACGTGCATCTTTCTGTACGCCGAGCCTCAGATCAAAGTGACGTCGTGGCGTTGGGACATTTGAGGACCGCTGATTGGCCATATAGCTCCACTCTTGGCAGCTGCGCCCGACATTGATGATAGATGTCAAGCTGGCCTCTTTCGCGAACAACCTCACGCGATTCCTCCCCCGCGCGCCAATATCACCCGTGTTTTCCTTCGTTTGAGATGTCGAAATGACACTCCGTTTTTCGACATTACTCATAGTCGGAAATAACCTAAAATGAAACCCCGATTAATGCGGCTTGTGCCGCTCTTCTTTGGTACGTATGCATCCGCTGACATTCTACAAACTAGCTTCATATGTATACTGACACTGGATCCATAGTTATATTTTCATTATTTCTAACTCTCTCTTCGGCGCAATTTCGTGGCAGCGATCGATCCCATTCGCAACAGAAACCGTTAGGCGACCGCCGCGCGTCATCTGATAATTGGGACTCTGGGAAAGATGGAGGAGAGGGGTGGAGGTCAAGATGGGGGAACATAGATGCCGAGGCAACCTCTGGAACATCTGCGCGGGCCTTTGACGAGGCAGTAGCCATATTACACAAGATCAAGCCAGCGTCGGCACCATGGTACAACTTCGACAAGAAGTCAGGGGTTTTGGGAGCCTCTGCATACTACGCCAAAGAGATCTTCTTCCTCCTGTTCATGAATGGGCCTCCCCAGCAGGAACTCCTCACGACGAATCCGCATCCGAAGAAATTGAGCCCGCCTCTATCCCAAGCCACCAAGCTACTCGAAGAAGCAGCTGCAGACAAGAATCCTGATGCTATCTTCATGCTCGCCGAGATGAACTTTTACGGAAACTTTACACATCCCAGAAACTATTCCGAAGCGTTCCGAAGGTATCACGAGCTCGCCTTACTCAACGGCAATGCCTCTGCACAACATATGGTTGGATTCATGTATGCCACAGGCATTGGCGGGTCTGTAAAACAGGATCAAGCTAAGGCTATGTTATACCATACATTGGCAGCAGATGGCGGAGATGTGCGATCTGAGATGACGGTCGCGTATCGGTACTCCGCAGGCATCGCTACCCCGCGCCACTGCGAGGATGCCGTTTATTACTACAAGAATGCTGCCGACAAAGCAATCAAATATATGAGGTCCGGCCCCCCTGGTGGGCACTCTATGCCTAAGGAATCATACAGGATTTGGGATGATCACGGCGGTGTCTATGGTGAGGGTGCGAGCGCCAGTAGCTCTGGACAAAACGCAAAGCGAGGTAGTGTCCACTCGGACGCTTACTCCTCGCTGGAAGACGTTGTGGAATACATGGATCTCCAAGCACGCAAGGGTGATGCTACAGCTAGCTTCAACTTGGCCAAATTGAATTACGATGGGGCTCGATCATCGAAACGTGACCTTCCCGCTGCCAAAAAACGATTCCTGGAATTGGCCCGCATGTACTGGACCAAAGATGGCAAAGTCAAGCCAAATGTTTCACCAGAGACTGAAAGGATGGCCTCCAAAGCAGCTGGGTTCCTAGGACGAATGTTTCTACGTGGTGAAGGTTTACCGCAGAACTTTGCCATTGCTAAAACCTGGTTCACACGAGGCATGGAGAATGGAGACGCACTTTCTCAATATTCTTTGGGACTCATGTATCTCAATGGACTCGAAGTACCGAAAGACCCTGTAAAGGCTGCTGAACTCTTCGGTGCGGCCGCTGATCAGGACCTCGCGGTGGCCCAAGTCAGGCTTGGTGCGTTGTTCCTCGATCAAGGCGATGTCCCGGTCGCCATGAAGTATTTTGAGCTGGCTGCACGACATGGGCACCTCGAAGCATACTATTATCTCGCCGAACTCACCAACCAGGGAGTTGGACGTGACAAGTCATGTCCAGTAGCTTCGGCCTACTACAAGATCGTAGCGGAGAAGGCGGAGATCATGTCGACATCTTTCGCGGAAGCAAACGAAGCTTACCGTGCTGGTGACCTCGAGACTGCCCTTGTAGGCTACATGATGGCTGCAGAGCAAGGGTTTGAAGTTGGGCAAGCAAATGTCGCGTACCTGCTTGATCAAGCGAAACCTCGTTTCACTCTGAACTCGCTCGTGCCTTTCGTTAAAAAGAAGACATCATTAGCCGGTGATGCTGTCCTCGCGATGATCTATTGGACTCGTTCTGCGGAGCAAAAGAATGTCGACTCCATGGTCAAGCTTGGTGATTACTACCTGCAGGGTCTGGGTACATCGCCGGACGGAGAAAAAGCTGCTGCGTGTTATCAGGCGGCAGCCGAAAGCATGCAAAGTGCGCAGGCCATGTTCAACCTAGGCTGGATGCACGAGAATGGCATTGGCATCGAACAGGACTTTCACCTCGCAAAGAGACACTACGATTTAGCTCTCGAGACCAACCCGCGAGAAGCTTACCTGCCGGTTGTTCTGGCTCTTTATAAGCTCCACTTCCGAAGTTGGTGGAACACAATCACGAACGGCGACGTCAAATCCATTCAGGAAGAACCAGGTATGAAGATATTTATCTTGTTAAAACTGAGTCCGATATACTAATACCGCTGTAGTCGTAAAGAAACACTGGTCTCTCTCGGAGTGGCTAGCCGCCTTCCTAGAGGCCGAACTCGCAGCCTGGGACGACTACGAGCCCGACGACATCGACGACACATACATGCCAGGCGGCGACGATGGTTACGACGATATCGACTCTGACATTCTAGAGTCACTGGTCATACTTGCATTGTCCGGCGCTCTAGCTTTCTTGCTGTACTACCGAGCGCAACGCCAACGGCGGCAAGAAGAGGAGCGTAGAAGACAACAGCAGCAGCTCAATCAGGTTCAAGCACCAGCAGGACAACAGCCACCTCCACAACAAGGTCAGCCCCGACAGGAGGATCGCGGATTGTTTCCTAATCCAGGCGATCCCGATTTCCTCAACTGGGCAGCGGGCGGCATAGGACATTGATGTGTCTTTTGCTCGAAATTTTTACTCTTCTCACGTTGAAAATTACATGCATTGGAAAGGCGTTAGTATAGCAGGGCAAATAAAGATTAGGTTTAGTAGGAAATGGTATGGTTTGGGGAAGGAGTGGCAAATGATTAAGGGGTCGTGATGTACGTCTCGTCTTGCCTCGTCTCATCGGGCTTTCTGGTCTGACGATTGTATGTAACATGTATGAATGTAAATGATACCGTGACGGGATTTTACTTTTCTTCTTCCTTCCTTCTTGAGACTATTCCGTCTTGTTCTTGCTACTTAGTCTTCCAGTTACCTCTGGCGTCGAAACGAAACAGCCTGTTGTACCTATCTTGGACCTGGTACATACATGTACCACTATCACATCACTATCACCACACCTCATCTCCCCTTCGCCGCCTTTTATTTCATTTCTACTTTACTTTATTCCTCAGCATAGCAGAGCACAGGTCAGCACAACTACCACATACTAAAACGACAATACGCTCTATCTATTTATCCATTCTACGTAATTAGATAGCTAGCTAGGATAAATGCCTTAAATACACTCAACACACTTAGCAACTACCTACTAGCTCCTAGCACCCACGACAGCGACACAGACGTACGTGCCCAAAATATAAGTAATTAAGTAATTAAGTAACTGAGTTGATGGATACTTTTCATCAGCACGCAGAAAAAAGAGGAAAAAAGGAAAAAGAAAAGGAAGCTGGTAATACTATATGTGTCATGGTGTTACATGTTTTTACTAGCTACCATACGTAAACATGTACGTACAGGAGAAGGCCAAAAAGAGAAAATAGAAAGATATATTTCCCTAACAATCACGTATACAAGCACAAGGCTCACACGAACAAAAAATCAAACCAAAACATGCAGTCCAAGACAAAAAAAAATTTGTTTACTATATATAAGCAATAGTAGTCACAAGTACCCGATAAAACACGCTTTGGTATATAGAAAAAGAAAAAAGCTCAAAAAAAAGAAAAAAACCACCCCGGTCCGTCCGTTCGCCCATCCACCCAGCCATCCATCATTCATAATCATCATCGAAATCCCGGAAACACTTTCCGCAGCGCACGCTTCCATCCTGGCCCCGTCCTATCCTCCTCATCCGCATCGGCTGGTACGTTGCGGTTCTCGAGCAGGGTAAGAGCGCGGTGTCGGACCCACTCGCTGCGGTTGTTTCCTCGCGGAGGACAGGCTGGGTTGTTGGTCTGCGATGCTTGTTGTGATGTTGTTGGAGACACTGTGGATGCGCCGACGTTCAAGGGTGCTTGAGAATCGGCAGTGCCTGGAGCTCTGGGCATGGGTGTTGTGGTAGCCATTTCGACATCGGGGGGTCCGGCTTGAGTTCGTCCTGGCGCGCTGAAGATTCGCCGCCCTCCAAAGGCGCCACCCAGGCGGCTGCCTAGTGATCCAAATGCTCTTGGAGCGCGGGCTTGTGAGTCGGTTCTTGTGTGGGCTGCGGGCGGTGGCTGAGGTTGCGACGACGGTAGTATCGTCGGTGCTGAAGTACCATTTGCTGCCGCATTAGCGGCACTTCGCTCTCGCATTCGAGAAAGGACACGCTCCCGGCGGACCATTATGTTTGTTATCTTCGTTGGGCAATAGCCAACGGGTAAGACGCTCTTTTTACACATGGGGCACAATGAAGAATGATTAAGAAGGAAAGTATCGACACAGTCGGGATGGAAAAGATGATGACAAGGAAGCTCCCGCACTTGCGTTTCGTTTGGCTCGAAGTCATCGAGACATATGGGGCATGTGGGCTGGGAGAAGGCGGATGACGATCTGGATTTTGACGCGGTAGGTGCTGAAGAACGACGATGGAGCTCCACTGTTTTCTGGGAGGTACCGGCGGCTATTGTGGGTGATGGCATATTTGGGGCCTCAAAAGGCGCTTTGTTCTTCTCATCATCTTCACCTGAGGAGGCCGTGTAGGTGTATATCGGCAGCTTGTCGAGATATTCTTGCGGGACTGTCAATCTTTTGACTCCGAGAGCCTCCAGATCCACTTCTCCATTGATTACGCGCCGTCGTAAGTTGTTCCGACGCCTTCGCTGGATGACATGCATGCAGAAGGATGTAGAGGTTATGATGCCAATAAGGAGACCTAATACAATGACCAGAAAGACCCAGAGGCTAGGAAGGGTGTTGCTTGAGCCTGAGATAATTCCATTAGCGGGCCTCTTTAGATGCCCATGAGGGACTTACCGGTATCAACTGTGGCCCACAATCTGATGTAGTCGGATGGATTATATAGGGTTGCTAGTTCCTCGCCGTCAGGGGCATCTTTTATACTGCCCGAATAAAGTCTCAACTGATCAGCAATAATACCACCGGCGGACCCGGAAATTGCGTAGGTCGGAAACGAGTTGTCCGTCTGCCATTTTCCACCGTCATTGAGCCCCCAGGATGCGTCATTGAGAACTGGAGGCATCATATTGCCGCCGTTCGGTTGGTATGTCAAGAAAGCTCGGGTAGAGGCCGCTCTGGCCGACTGAAAGTATTCGAGGATGCATTCGGGAGAGAACCAAGGCGCAAAGGCGACAAGGTCGTAGTTGGTGTTGGGAGGCAGGTTACTCAGTCGCGTGGCATTAGTTTGGACAAACTGGGTCTCATTTGACTTGCAGCCGTCGGAGGCGAGATCGGGGACGTAGAGGATGCCATGAGGGTCTCTGCCGGGACGAGTATTCTTGGTGGAGAGAGTCTGGATATTCTCACGGATAGGATACTGGAAGGAGAGGGTTGACTGCGGCGTGCGTTAGTGGCCATGCCTTCTCTTTTTTTCTGGCCATCCTGAATTTGGTGTGCATGTCATATCTGAGGCATGAGGCGTTTGGAGTTTTGGAGGTAGATCGGGGCCAAAAGAAAAGGGAGAGAGCAGCGTACGGGGACGGTCTTGAACTCGTTGTTGGGATAGTCAATCTCTTGGGGGTCTGGGAAGTCGATAGTGAAGATTCCTACGCCTTTGGCGGCTGGAGGTCACACAGAGTCAGCGGTGTTGGTGGTGGTTGGTGGTGGTAGGCCGGCTGGGCATGGGTCAATTACGTACTCATGGTGGACTATTGGGGATGACGGGCGCCGGAGAAGGGGCGGCAACGGGTCATGCTGAGGCAAGCATGAACAGGCGCAAACGAGAGAGAGGATGCGGGTGAGTGAGCGAAGTGAGGAGAGAGAGTGGAGAGCGAAGTTGTGCGAGCGACGTTGTGGGCGAGAGGGCTGGGTGCGGGAGGGGGATGGGGATGGATGGATGGTTATGCGCCGGAGAGAGGCAGGGCCGGCAGCGACCGCAAGGAAAGCCTGCTGCTGTTGCTGGCCTGTTGCTGGCCGGTGCTCAAGTGCTGGGCTGGGCTGGCTGGGCTGGGACTGGCCGGGCGATGCCGTGCCGAGCTGTTGGCAAAAGCTTAGCATAAAGCTTAATTGACTTCGCACGTGCAGCGCAAGTACCCACACCGTGTAGAGAATATGCAGGCCAGGAAGTAGACAAGAAAGCCTGAGAGATGATACTCGAATTGAAGGCAACTACGAGTTCAGTGTGTTCACGGCCCTTCCAATCTTCATCACCCACACCAATGCTCGAAACTATACTCCACACTAAGCAGCTTGTGTGAGTACAATTGATGCAGCTTGAATGGCCCGTGTTCCGTCCTGCCTTGGTAGCTTGGCGGGTGCACGGACCTCACCTCCATCATCGCGCCTGCTGCAGCCAAATCGCATCTCATCGCGGCCGCATCCTCAAGCTCCATCTCGACGCGTCCACCACTCATTGCTGGCTCTCCCACCCTCTGCCACCCCTCATAATTCTGGTTCTACGGCCTCTGTCCGCCCCGGGTCCCACGCATCTCCCATCCGATCCCCTTTGCAGCCTCTTGCTGCCTCGGTGTCTAGTGGCCAACTGTGACGGGCCCTTCTCCCCGCCCTTCCCCACACTCCTCCGCTTCTCAAAATCCCCCGAACCACCTACACCATGGCTCCCTCAAATGTCAGTAGCAAGGGCAAGCCCAAACCAGGCTCCAAATCTGGCCTCCCTCGAAGTCGAAATACCACTCCTCTGCCCAACGTCCGCGCCTCCGTCGAGCCATCCTCTGCCGCTTCCTACTTCTCCAAGCCTCTTACCCCCGTCCTGAAGAAATGCGACATCACCGTCGAGGAAATACTAGACAGGAGTGGTGTCAGCAGCCAGCAGATCCCCGGCGGTAATGCCCTGCTCAGTATGCGCGAGGCAATTGAGAAGACGGTCCTAAAAAATGTTGAGACACGATGTACCGAATCTGAGCGCGCCCTAAGAGAGCTACAAAACCTGCGCAAAAATCGAGTCCCTCGTGACAGGGAAAAGGACAAGACGCCCGATGAGCGGAAGCACAAACTGAAGAAAATCACAAAGAAGCAGGAGACCACAGATGATAGCAAGCACCCGCCCACGAAAGGTGCCCACGGTGTAGCAAGGCAAGATGGTGTAGATGTGCACAAAGGTATGTGTATTTACTAGCCGACTTCTTTCCCCGGTTGGGTGGTACATCTTACCCAACGCACTTTCGAGACATGCAAAAGTACTCCCATAAATAGCTTCTGTCCCGCGCCTAACACACATAACAACTATGCGCGATCATGTCGACTGCAATCAAACAACATGCGCCCCGGACATCTCCCATGCGACCCTTTGGGCTAACAATTAGGACAGAGGCGTCTTCGGTATTCTCTTCTCCGATATCACAAGCACCGCCGTCAGCAACTGGCACTGGCCCGCAAGACGCTCCCTCACCGAGCGATTCCGACATGTCTCATCAACCTGCCCCTGCTCCCGCCGTACCTCAGTTCCAGACATTTGGGCCTGATCCATCCAAATTCGATGACCCGACTGTATACCATATCCGCGAAGTCACACCAGGCTTGACTCAACAGGAAATCAAAGAAATCTACTGTGTCGCCGAATATCCCCCTTCAGATCTGCATGACATGACACCAGGAACTCCTCCGGATAAGGACTTTTCTAGTGCCAAGCCAGCTTCTCAGGTCAATGCTACAGTGTTTGCAAACTATGTTGAGCCATACATACGACCCCTGACCGAAGAAGATGTAGCATTCCTCAAGGAACGAGGAGATCGAATTGGTCCTTTTGTGCTTCCGCGACGCGGTCAAAGGCACTACAAGGAGATTTGGGCAGAGGAAGACGGTGCAATGCACATTGATACAAACGATACTCGGAATCCACCTAATGTCCCCAGGGGTTCTGCCGACGATATCGTAGATGATCTTTTGGAGAGCGACCAAGTATCTGCTGGACCCCTGCTTTCAAGAATATTGAGCACGCTCAGACCAGAAGGACGAGGAAACTCAAACTCGAATGAAGCCAACGGTGTTAATGGCGATGCAATGGATATCGACGATGGCCCTAGTGCACCACCGGATGTTAACAACACTAACTCGGTACCTGCGGCTTCTCAACTCTCCGAATTCTTGCAGCCAGGATGGAAAGCGCCCCAGCAAAATGGCCGAACAGACTACGCAGGCCTCGAAGAGCGTATGCTCATGGAACTCAAGCACTACGGCCTGATCTCCGAGCCAGACACGG
Organism: Acrocalymma vagum; assembly: GCA_028476805.1. NCBI lineage: Eukaryota > Fungi > Ascomycota > Dothideomycetes > Pleosporales > Acrocalymmaceae > Acrocalymma > Acrocalymma vagum. The sequence goes on from JAQGEP010000258.1 coordinate 20,983, forward strand.
AAACCCAAAACTACGACTCCCACTTCGACGACGAAGTAGCACAGCGCCTCCGCTTCCTCCAAGAAGAACTCCGCAAGCAATCCATCATCAACGGCGCCCGCAAGCAGCGTCTCCTCGAACTCACCGAGGAGCGCATCGCACAGCAGGAATACAACACTATCGCCGACGATCTCGACAGCCAACTCAACTCTGCGTACCTCAAGCGCAACCGCAACATTGGCAAAGGCAAGAAGCAAACGAAGCGGCCTGGTGGTGCGGGCGGCGGCTCTCACCCTGTTCCCAATGCGGGTATTTCTCGGCCTGGTGTTGGCGAACCGATTCGCACGCTTATGGAGCGCAAGACGCAGTGGAATAATACTATTGGCCCTGTTGTTAATTACGGGAAGACAGGGTTGCCCGATGGCACGATTTTCCCTGAGGAGCGCATGAAGGAGCTCGAGAGTCGGGAGGTGGAGATTTGGAATACGGAAGCAGAGGAGTAGGTGGTTTTGAGACGAACGGACCACTGAGAGAAACCAAGGATGTAGTTGAAGGTGTGGTTTTCGCTGTAGGCATGGATACATACTTTAGAACTTTCTGTATCAAGCTTCTTTGGATTCGAAGTGGGATTGGAATTTGCAATTCGGTAGTTGTCGATTGGATGATAGAGGATTCATTGTTGGTATACTGGATGCAGGCTGGAGTTTTCTTGGACTGGCTGGTTTGGGTTGGGTTGGCATGAGATGAGATGGTATATCGTAATGACATGGCAATGTGAAATGTGATATCAACGACTTTGTACTGTTGCGCTTGTGTGTGGCTTATTTTGGATTGGATTTGCCCTTGCATTTGCTCTTTGATGTTTGCTGTTTGTGTGGATTTTTTTCCTAGGTGCAAGGTGGCGGGGTGGTAGTCTTAGCTGTTGATTGGAGGATAGGATAGTTGGGAGGGGTAGATGTGGTAGTAGTAGTGAGATGATAGAATTAATTTTTTTTTTCTTGAGGAACAGGAACGAAGATTTATGGATATGTGAATAAGAAATTTCTTGATTGGTTGTGTCACACTCGAACCACACTACTTATTACCATTTACTTCAATCTACATCTCTAAAAATATCAATGTACTCTATTTGTTTTCTTATCTCTTTTTAAAATAAGTAGCTTGTTTTGGTTTGTATTCTGAATTCAGGTTGACGATTGCGTAGATGGATAAGAAATAAGTGTCTTTTGAGAGGTTAAATGTTGCTATTGTGGGGGTTTTGGGTTTTTGGGTATTTGTATTGGTAGCTTTATGTGTACTAAGCTGTGTAAGCATTAACCATCTTCCCCCTTTCTTCCCGCTGTTTTTCTTTCTTGTGCTTGTATATTCCGGTTCTTCTTTGCTCTTGTTTTGTCTAGCTTGTCTGGGAAGAGTGCAGGTAGTACCTTAAAAATTTGGCAATAATCTTAGCTACCATAGGTAGTAACCTAGCGGCCGCATATGGGTACTGTAGCTAAACTTAGTCTGTAACCACTGCCAGAGTTGTCTAGAATAATAACTTAATGTGAGATCATTGTGATTTGATGCAATTATTCGGTGATATTGAAATTTGATTCGTTGCTGTTGTTGATGTTTTTCCGGAAAGTTTCCAGGTCGGCACATGGAGTGGGAAAGAAATTGTTGGAATAAGCGTCGCACCCCTGTTAGGAAGCGTTACTCTAGTAAGACTAAAGTGGAAGGAGGCCTACAGTTGCAATATACAATGAAATTTGTACTCTGTAGTCTGTACAGATACATGCAGAGGTCTTTGCCTACACTAATGTACCTGCATTCCCCTACACACGAAGGATGCGCCAATTGGGTTTCTACCTTCTACTATGCTTTGGGCGACTCTTTCCGAAATTGCCTCGCCTTACAATATCATGCTACGGAAGAAAGGTTTAGAGAAAATTTCTATTTTGAGTTGATGGTAAGTATGGCTAAAGAAACAGAGGATTGACCTACAATGAGATTTTTCTCGGGTCTTTGAGTATCTAAAACCGCGAGACGCGCATTACAAGTTGACACCACATTGGCGCCGTTTACACTCTTTCAACAGGTTGCCGATATGAGACTGCTCACCGCAGTCCGGGCTTTGGCCCTGGTCTTCGCGCCCGTTGCGGTGCAGGCCAAGTCGGTGTTTGCTCATTTTATGATAAGTTCGTGGTTGCAGTATACAGGTGTTGTGTTGTTTAACAGAAACAGGTGGGAAATATGGAGCATTTCAAATTTGACGAAAAGAGATAGCTTTTGCACAAGCGGCTCGCATTGACACGTTTGCTCTGAATATCGCGTACGATGACTACGTTACGCAGCTTCAATTGCCGCTGGCGTTTTCGGCCGCTGAGGCTGTAGGATTAAGCTGTTCTTTTCTTTCGATTATGCTGGTAACGGGCCGTGGCCTAAATCCGACGTCATATCTGTTGTTAGTTACTACAGCAAGCAGGTGAGTTACACAGCTCCTTCATCTAGTGACCGCTTTACTGAACATCGCAACGCATATTTCTAATATAATGGAAAGCCGTTTGTATCCACATTTGAAGGACCAGAGCAATACCAAGATTGGACGGATATCAAAGCTTCGACTGGTTGCTTCTTCATCCATGATTGGTCTTCTTTGGGTGCGAAAGAAGCGTGGGCGCTTGGCACGTCGGACGGGTAAGTTTAGCAATGCCCAAAAGGCTCTTCACAGTTTTGACACCTGCACCTCGATATCCTTCACATCTCCCCTTTTCTTGCAACAGGTATCCTGACCTTCACCTTCATTTGAACAGTCTGTTTAGTTGGGAAAGATGGCCAAATGGCCCGAATGATGCAAGAACGTACGGAGATGCATCCTACTTCCAGTACCTTGGCGGAGCTGCGTACATGGCGCCTATCTAGCCGTGGTTTTATACCAATATGTGAGTCCGGAACAGTGATCTTGTCTGAATGACTCTGTAATGACAATATCTGTTTTTCAGGCCCGGCTACAACAAGAACTGGCTATGGAGAGGCGACGACATGTGGCTTGATCGTTGGCAGCAGTTGACCGTGGGCGAATATCAGCCCGAATTTGTCCAAATTATCTCCTCAAGATTTCCCAGATCCCCGCCTTCGCCACCTTTTTTATGACCGACACCTTTATCAATGGACTCTCGACGGCTTCAGACTTTCTCACGGAAATTGTTTCTGATCTGACTACCGAAGAGATCATCTGTGTTTACTATGCAATGTTTGATACCGCTGCCTAGTACCTGGCCTTCCGCCCTGACAACTTCGAAAACTTTGCAAATGCCCGCAAAGGGAACATGCCTGATCAGAGTGTCCGGATGAGAATTAGACCGACCGCGAATCCGAGCTTTGCAATAGCAAGGATGGTACTACCTGTTCTGGGTTCATAGGCTCAAATTGTGGTTGCTCGCAGCAAAGATGCAAGTGAGGTACACTGAAGTGAAGCAATTTTGCCATGCGACGAATTGCAAGCCCTTCGATCCTGCCACTGGCCTTTGTATGGCCGATACTAAGTATAATAAGTGCCATCGCGCAGGTCCTGTTCCCTGGGATACATATACACCTCTCTATATTGTCTGCACCAGCTGTGGATCAGCCCAGATTATGATGGAGGTTCGGATCCTCCCAGTGATCCTGATTACACCCTCTGCTACAAAAAAGGAGACGACACGCACGATTCAAGAGCAGATGGCACGAGCAAATGACATTTCATGGAACAATCTGTTCTTGCCAAAAACATAGAAAAGTTTTGCAACGATAATGGCAAGGTTTCCGGAGGCAATGGCCCTGGTGGGGCTACAGGCTGGATGGGTATCGATTGTTGGTAATTGAGTTTGTTGTGGCGTCGACCTATTTTGACGCTGTGTCCCACTCAGCGGAGGGGCTCCACTGGTGAATGCGAGCGTTCAACTATAAAGCTTATCTAGATCAGATTTGTCTTTTCTTTTGTGGAATCCTGTACATCTATGCATCCGTGAAGATTAAGTGATTATCCTACGTAATCCTCAGTTCTAGCTTCTACTCACTACTAGTACCTATTCTTTTACTCATTACTAGTGTCTTCTCTACGGGATGAGATTAGAAAAGGGCGAAGGTGGGATGGCTTAGTGTAGGGGTATGAATGTTACGAATTGGCTTTGTGCGGATATTCTGCTGTTTATATTTGTGTTTGTGTTGCTTGTACTTGTATGGTGCAGTGAGTTGCCAGTGCTCTGCGCTTCGCTATGGCTTTGTGGAGCTTATCTGCGAAGATCAAAGGTAGTCAGGTGAGCTAGTAGTTTTTTGGTTTTAAGTTTTTTGTTCGGTAATGGAGGATTTGATGGTTATCGTTCTGGATGAGAATATGAAGGTTTCGATGTCATGGTGAATGGAGTGATGATGGGCGTTAGTAGTATTCGCTGTTACTATATTATTGGCTTATTGTTAACATTAGACGAGATGGAATTATACTAAATGAGCAAGAAAGTAAGTAGAAGAAGAAATAACATTGATGATTCTACATTAATTATCGTATGCTATGTGCTCATCTTGTTTGCATTTGACTGCGTGTCTAACCAAGCATTAGCCATTTCCCATCTTTGAAAGACTTCAAGTTTCCATCGCTTCTTGACACCAAGCATACATTCTCACGGCCTTTCTACGGAGTTCTTAGCCTTGACATCCTTTTGGCCTTTTTGGCTTGCGGCAATGGGGTTCCACGGCTGCTCGTCCTGGGTTTCTGCAACCCATCTTTGTAAAGTGTAGGGCGCCTTCGATTTCGATTTGGATCTTATAATTGACAGTTAAGTATTGTAATTAGTATTGAAGCGTTGATTGGGAAGCTTACGGGTTCTTTCCTGTTTCGGAAGAAGCGGAGGTTTGAGACTGTCCGTTGTTCATGTTGCAAAGGCAGTTTGTATGAGTAGAGTATTTGGAGGAGAGATATTTCGCAAAGTTTGAAGAAATAGAACCAAAAAAAAAGCACTCTTGATAAATCAATTGAGTTATAGAGCTTGGTATCGCTGATAATAGTCGTGAACTTGATGCACAACAGCGACCTATTTAACTGCTTTTCCTTCGTGACAATAGTAAGACAAACATTCCATGAATGCTCCTGAGAGAATTCAGAGTAGTGGCTATACAGCAGAGCCTCGAGTTGAGGCTCACCTTGAGAATCATGGCGAGTTGTATTCGGTGTAACGCTCAATGTAGTTCCCAGACACTGGTTTGGAGTTGAACGACGAGCCTCGATTTGAGGCTCACTTCAAGCTCCTCAGACATCTTCGGTACAAATTAACACTGATTTAGAAAAGGTAGAAGAGGCACGAAAGCATCGAGAAGGCTCATTGGAGCCTCAGATTGAGGCGCCGAGTTTCAACTAATGGCTCGAGAACAAGGCAAAAAGGCGAACTCAAGGCTGTGATTGAGGCCGCCAATCAGCGGTAGACCGGTCTGACGCAGAAACAGGTTGAGAGGATTGCGGGGAAAGCATAAAATGCCTCGCCCCTTCCACTAGACTTATTCACTTACGACTCTAAAGTGAGGCATCCTCATCAGCCTACTCCACGATACCATCAAATCCCACGACATATATTGCTGGAGCACGCGCTTCTGGTCCTTTCAGGTTTGATCTACACACACGTCTATGCTCGGAAACTAACGTCCGCAGTTATCACAGTTGAATCGCCCAGCAGAGCGGCGCGGAGGACGATTGCCTCCGCGCTACTCCAATCCAGGCAGATAACCACGGTCATCGTATAGAAAGTGTCGGTTATGACGTTACCGCCCAAGATAATAGCAATGCTATCTTTAGTGTCTCCCATGACATACACAACATAGCCAATGGGGCTTTGGATGCGCGGAAACTCGTGGAGCAGGCAGAGTTGAGTTCAAGGGACAATTTCGAAGACATCTTCGATGTCTCCGATTATGTCAATGATATAGAAGAGATTTTGGCCAGATGTCGTGTCGACGGCCCAGGCCACTGTTGACGCGGGTTGCCTCTATACACAACCAACTTTATCCTCCTCCACTAGCAGATTTAATGCCATCCAAGGCCTCAACAATGAAATTCACGATTACGTCCCTGATTCCGCCTTGAATCTCTACGAAAACATGAACTTTCAATTCTCAATGGACTTCACGACGACTTCTCTAGAATCTTCCGCCTCTCCTGGCTCCATCACTAGTTCTGCAGACAATTCTGGCCAATATGTCCGACATCATATCGATTGTGCAAAACAGGCAATTCCTCGCGCATCTCATCTCTACAGCTGTTGGTATTGTCCATTCAAGGCCCTGGACATGCCTCGGCTCAGGTACGTTGCCTCTTCACTTGAATAATACCTATCGTAGTTATTAAGTAAGTACTAGGCGCCACGAACAAAAGCACAAGTCGGTCAAATGCATATTCCCAGGATGCAGAAAGGATTTCGGTCACGACAGAGAGCTCAGACGCCATCTCCGTAATGTCCATGAGCAAGGACCAGTGACAGAAACTCGCTGCGGTCGGGAGATGCGGAAGGATAACATCCTTCGTCACCAGAGAACATGCAAGAAATGCAAGTCTATGGGAGATTAGCTTACGATGTCTTTTATAGCATCTAGGACGGGCAGTACAACCTCAACTATTCGCTTTCCACGCTTACGGTTGAGAGGATGTATCAAATTTCCGGTGTTGTGGTTTTTGTTTTGGCTGAGCTAGATGTAGAGTTATCATGTTGGTGCGGGCGTTTGCCGATACTGGTACGAGTGACTTTTGGTGCGATTTCGATTTTGTTTTGCATTTTTTGGCGATAGAGTATGACTCCTATTTCAGGTGGTGTGTGACGGGCGTAGGCATTCGTATCTGCTGTTGATGTAGTCGTGCCGTATAAGCTCTGATCAGGCGTCGATTTCATCTATAGGATATCGCCGCCCCTCTGTCTAGGATTAATGAAATTCTTATCACTGGACCAATTTGTGCTCTCAAGCGCGTGCTTGCACCAATATTTGCATAATATTTACCTCAACAGCACTCACTTATCCACGTACTCAGTTGTATTCCTAATTTACCGCATTTCTGATTGGTCTTTTAGAATCCCAGTTCTCTTCTTGGACTTTGACCATTAAAAATTCTCGATAAGGGAAGACTTGAATTCACCATAAGACGTCTTGCTTTGCTTGATTCCTTGCTTTAGCTCGCCTTCTGGACTGCCGTAACCGGCGACCCTCTCCTTTTCTATCATCTTCGTTTCCATCCTTTTTACTAAGAGCTCCAGGACGGGAATAAGATTCCGATTCATTAGTTTTAGGTTTTGGTCGTCCCCTTAGTTCCGGCAACCCTCCTTCGAGATTTTCATTCTTACACAGAGCTGCAGATCCATCTCCCAGTTGAGGAGTCACCTGCTCGCCTTCGACTCCAGGGTTTCTCGGTTTGAAGATGACATATATAGAGCGGTTGTACTTCACCGAGCATACAAATTGATTTGTTGAGGCCAGCTTCTTCAGATTGCGCGTTCGCTGAAACTTTGTGTTATTTGCGACACCATGAAGGATATACCTCTTGCACTCAAAGCACACATCCGGCATGAGAAGGTCTTTGACCAAGAATATCTCTCCATGAACTTCTGAGCGGAGAAATTCTTGGACCACGTATCGGTCTTTGAGTGTATAGTTGATAAAGCTCTCGGGTGGAGGAGTAGCACCTTCCATAGATCGTTCAGTGTGGAAATTCATTCCTTTTACCGAATCCTAAAACATATTAGCCATTGGAAAAGCCGACAAACGCGAGAGAGTCAAGCCAACCTTCCCTGAGACTTGCGATAGGTTGCATCGTTCTTCAAAGCCCATATCATCTCCTGCACTTTTCTCGTTGTAGGTGTCCCCGGAATTTGACATAGTGCCGGAGGGCCACTGTGTTGACAATACGAAATGCTAATTCAAATCCTCGTCTCTTTGACCCAAAATCTTCTCTATTCTCTCCGAAGCATAAAGTATTGCTCGCTGTGGCGCACTGCGGGAATCTTTCAAGACAACAGTCTCTTCTGTTGCGGAGAGAAGGCTAAGAGACAATGCTCTCTATGGACCGGCCTGATATTGTCACAGTCGTGCAATAAACGTGATAAAATGTGTGCTGGGCCAAGGCAACTGCTTAGATTCTCTGATGCAACGTGTGAGGGAAACTATGGTCAGAAGCCAGAGAGTTTCTAACACGCCCTGCGAGGCTCAGCGCAACCCGTGATGCTGTAGTTATCTGAGGCCGCCTCTCCTATCCAATCATTTCCTTTGCCCACTTTCATTGGCTTCCCAAAGGTAGCAGTTGTCCTGGCATAACAACACCATAGAATTCTCAGCCTGGAACACCTGGAAGATTGAATGCCCACACAAAAACGGTTGCACCATAGGTACTGACTTGTAAAGCTAGTAATACAGATTGGGATTTAAGATGGCCATGCCCAGGATCCTCGTCATGGAGAGAAAATACCATAGGGTTCAGTAGACTCTAAGCCGGCCGGGAGTTGCAAGTATCGCAAGCCTCAATTTGAGGCTCCGGGTAAAGGCCAATTGGTTCGCAATTCTTTCAATTCGTATTGAGTTCTCGGACAGTTTCCAATTATCGGAGGTATTTCCCTTCCCAAACGCCGCGGTTGCATAGTGGCTGTCTGAGCACAATTGAGGCCGCCAATCAGAAATACGCCATTTTGAACCTATTTCCTGTACAGCTCATGCAGTTAAAATCCTATAAATCCCTCATATCTATTGCCTGCTTGTCAATATCCCCAAGACTTGTGATGAGGACTCCTCACCAAGGTACCTCATTCTTTTCTCGACTCCTCATTCAAGGGCTCTTTCGAGGTAGGTCATTGAGTCGAATTTCGATGTCGCTCCTCCTAACATCTATAGAACTCATAAATAAGGTGTCGGTTAGAGCGGCGCGGGGGCCTTGTGTCTCCGCGCTTCTCCAATCCAACACCAGTTTGATCATATTTATGGGAAGGGTGGCCTCTCTGATTTTCACGGCGTTTATAATTTTCAAGACGGTCATTACTGCCAGAATCTTTTAGACAATAGCCATGGGGGCATCTTCCAGGAATATAAAAACGTTTCTTCCAGTTCGAATGAGAACACGTACAGCCTCGCGCTTGGAAACCTGGAGAGCACAGAATGCAGCTCGAACGATGCTCTTGCGGACTCTTTGGGCGCGCTGGTGGACTACGGTAACAGACAAGGGATTCTTCCGTCAGAAGACTTAGATCCCATGGCCATGTCTTTATGTTCTCCTAGGGAGTCTCCTGGTACGTTACCGGATCTGCTCGATTTTCCCCCGAATCCTACCTGCTCTCGAGATACAAATGCCGAAGTGGGTATCACTTCACCAAACTTTTCCGGGGATATGCTCCGAAACACGCTTCGGTATCACGAGGATAATTTACCTTCTATCTCTCCCAATCCATGCCTTGCGCCTAGCCCAGCATCCAGCTCTTGGACAGGCTCTTCTCAAGAGGCTGAAAACGTTTTCTCTCCTTCCAAGAAGCCCATTCCGCCCGTCGTACTTTCCCACTGCTGTCAGCATTGCTCGTTTGCTGGACTGGATGTAACTCGACTCAAGTAAGTCTCGGGCTTACACATACTTTGCTTGACGAAAATTGACCGAGATCTCTAGACGACATTTGAAAAGCCACAGATCGGTTCAATGCAACTTCCAGGGCTGCAAAAAGCGATTCGTCGGTAATCGAGAACTTTATCGTCACCTGAACAACGTGCACAAGCAAGGCCCGGCATCAAAGGCGCGCTGCGGTCGACAAATGCGAAAAGATAATATCTTGCGTCATGAGAGGACCTGCAAACTTTGTAAGGATGTCGGGGAGGAGTTTCAGGTTTTTTGAGGGGTTCGAGGATCTAGAGGGGCTGTCCCGTTCATTATCATGTTTAATTGGGTACTATTACAAAATCAGCTGCAATGTTGCTCCTTTAGAGAAGCTTCTTTGTATTTTTCTTTTGTTTGGGAGGTCATCTGCTTATATATTTATTACGGCCATGCACGTTTTTGCAAGTCGACTTATCATATAAATTGAGAATATATGTCTTTGCTTTCGGGAGAAAGAATTTGGCTCCACGCGGTTGTTCCATACGTCTTTGGCTTTGCTGAGGCTTCCCCATGCAAGAATCAGAGGTGAGTTGTAGCAACCCATACGGTCTTTCTAGTCCACTATCATCAATGATCGTCTCACTACTGGGCTAGAAGACTAATTTGCTAAGAAAGACCGAAACAAATAAGCATTTCCTGATATCGCAATGTCAGCCACTCAGCCTACAAATGTGGCGTAAAGAAACTACTTCTGGAATTGAGAAAGAATACATTAAGACTGAGGCTCGCATCCAAGTTTGTGGAGGGGAAATAGCGTCACTAGCAAGTCGGAAACATGAAAATGGGTGGAAAAGCGGGCCTCAGTCTGAGGCCCTCCCGTATCTCATGAACGCTTGCCAAATACGAATGATATGATGATACTTAACGAATCATAGCGTGAGTATCTGCAGCCTCAATTTGAGGCACCAAATCACAACAATTCTTGTCCTCAACATGGCACAGTCTAGGCGCAAGGCTTTTCCAATCATTATCATATTTTGGTCCTTCTTCAATAACAAGGGTTGTATGATGACCCAGCTGAAGACTGAGGCCTCCAATCAGAGGAGGCTCCCATAAAACTCTTTTCTCAGCCTTATGAGGGGCAGCATGGCTTATAAACTGAACTCGGTCGACTGCAGCTCCCAATATATCCTGCCTAGTGGTGAGCTCACTCACCCCTTAGGTGAGCCTTTTCTATCGTCTATATCATCACCCTCTACGATTGGCTAGGATATACGAAAGCTCTTTTCTGAATAAAGCCCTTGTGGCCCTGTCAGGTTGGATACCTCTCTGGCTATCAGCATTGATACTTATTTTAACAGGCCTACTGTTTGGCATTTTGGTCAGCACTGCGCCGCGGAGGCGAATTGTCTCCGCACTTGTGCAATTTCTTTTTAAGGCATGATGACTTGATAAATACCGATTCCAATGGCGCCGGGGGAGTTTATTGTTTTGTACCGTACTCTTCAGCGAGAGATGCTACCCTTAACAGATACCAGAACACCGCCAGCTTTTCTTTGGAGAAGGTAAGTCCATGGGGAGATTATGCAGGAAGCATCCAGAGCATCGATTCTCGGAGTTTTCCCAAGTTTAATGCTCATTTTGATGAAATAAATGGAGCGTACCGCGATATCAACTGGGCACAGCCAACAGCCGCTGGTGGACAGCACATTCCCAATGGTTTGGCCGTTGCCGATGCTAGTTTTCCGGATACTGAACTATTCTCAACCCAACACGGGCTCACATCTTTGGATATCTTTGCTCCTTCGTTCTATGAGTCTCCATTGGTCCATCAATCGGACTACCTCAATGTACAGCCTTCTCTGCCCGCAGCTACCTACGAGTTTGCTTCCCCTATAAGCGATGAGGCGGGCCTATGTTCTAGCCCCTCAAACGGCTCTTCAACTTCACTCGACACCGCAACGCTGGAGTCCTGGAACAGTTCACTCTTGAATCCTACTGGTACATCTCCTTGTAACCATAGCCCAGGCAAGCCCACCAATGGTGAAGTGCATGAAGAGATAAATTGTGCTGCGGTACAGCCAAGAGAAGCGATTTTACGTGTGGACTACTCTCATCGCTGCATCCACTGCTCTTTTGTGGCCCCTACTGCACGTCGTCTCAAGTACACATTGACCCTACTCGCATCAAAACTTTACTAACCCAAGGCAGGCACCATATGAAGAGCCACGATTCAGTCGAATGCCCTATCCTGGGATGCAACGAGAAGTTTGTTCGCGCGAGAGAGTGCAAGCGCCATCTAAACGACGTTCACAAACAAGGCGCGAAAACAGCGGCTGCGTGTGGTCGACCGATGCGCAAAGACAACATTCGTCGTCATGAGAGTACATGCAAACTTTGCAAGTTGAAGAGAGAATAGTCGACTCCAAAGAATTTCCATTGTGCTGTGCTAAGTGTTTCTGTATCAGTTAAAGTGTGTGTCGTCATGGTATATTCCGCATTTTCAGGGGTTCCGAGTGCTTTGTCTTATGTTACTGTATCTAAATAAATAAAATACTCCCAAATGAGTTCCTTCTTTTGCCAATGCCTTTGCTGCTTCAACATTATGTTGCAGTTTCCTATTGTATTATCAAACAGCGATGCTCCTCAGAAACAGCACACCACCCAATCATGCCAAACCCTCCCTCGCCATCAACTCAAAAACTGACTGCCCACCTTTCCCATCATCCATAACCCCAAAATACCCCCCATTCCACTTCTCCATGGAAAAAATATCGCCCCAATTCCTAAATTTTCCCTACGGCCACTTCACTTTATTGCTCACCACCTTCTACGCCTTCTGCACCTTCTCCCATCACTCCTCTCTAGTAAGGTTTCCCCCCAAACACCCTGTTGCCACTATTCCTCAGTCGTACCTATAGTATATCTCCACTTTTTCCATCTACGCCCTCCCACGCAGCTTGCAGGGCCGCAGTTAAGACACCCACACACCATCGAGCCCTCGCACCTCGCCTCTAGAACAACATACCGCAAGATAGAAACGTCATTCAGTCCCTTCAACCTCCCATCCCAGTTAAACAACTCCACTTCTAAATTCCAAATCAAGCTATCCTTTCCATACCCTGCAATCAAGCTCTCCAAACCAAACTCACCCACCCTTCCCCCCATGCACAAAACATTAACCCCAACATCATCAAAGATCCACATATCAAATGACATACCGCATATGACAACTACCTACGCAAACGCAAACGCGCTATGTAGCTTCCTTGCTGCTTATTATGATCGATAACCTGTGTGACAAAAATTGAGCAAGACAGGAAGACAGGTACACGATTTGTATACAGAGTATGATGTTACTTCACATCATCAACAAGTCACACCACAAACAAGCAAACGAGTAGATAAAGGGTAACTAAGTGAATACGATAGATCCATTCATAGATGCGAAGCTATTTTCTCCCCAATCACAAGTGGGTTCAAGGTCTTATATACAAGATGCTACTCTTTCTCTCCCTCTTCCAACAACATGAACTAGATACAAAAATCCAAGTAGATAGACAGATCAAATGAAACGAGATAGACATATAGATAGATAGATAGATAGATATAAACAGCCAAAAAACCGAGAGAAAAAAAAGAAGCAATGGAAATATATAGTGGTATCCCAAAACAACAAAAAATAAAAGAACGCAATGCAACGCTTCACCGACCGAAAAAAGCGATGACGTCAAACTCAAAATCCAATCCAAACGCAACCCGCTAGCTTTTAATCCTTTCTTCTAATGTTTCATACGCTGTTTGCAACGCACGCACTAATGCTCGCCCATATCCCGCAGGGGCACATATCTCGCCTCCTCCTTGTTTCTCCTGAAAGCAGCCCAAGTGTCTCGCACCCAGTCCACCACAGCCCCCACCACACCCGCCTGCCCCAACTTCTCCATCTCCTTCTCCGAGTCAGAAACTTCAGCGCTGGGATCCAACACCGAGAGCTTCATCCAGCTAGGGCGACGCCAGAACTTGAGGAGCAGCGAGGAGGTGACGACGGAGACAGAGGAACTCGCCATAGCAGCGCCGGCGGCCATGGGATGCAGCGAGAGTCCCCAGGGAAGGAAGAAGCCCATGGCGAAGGGGAGACCGACGAAGTTGTACATGCACGCCCAGGCGAGGTTGAGTTTGATGCGGAAGAAGATGGCTTTGCTGAGGGTCAGGGATGCGGGGATGGCGAGAAGATCGGTGTTAGACATAAGGACGATGGAGGCGGCTTCCATGGCAACGTCAGTTCCCGTTGAGAGCGCAATACCAATGTCAGCCGAGGCAAGAGCAGGAGAGTCGTTAATACCGTCGCCGACCATGGCGACAACGCGGCCGCGCGATTGGAGGTCAGCAATGATGGCCTTCTTGTCCGATGGAGTTGCAGAGGCGTGGACGTCGGCAGAGTCAATACCAACAGCGGCGGCGACAACCATGGCAGAGGCCGAGGTATCTCCAGTGACAATGGAGGCGGTCATCCCGAGACGAGAGAGTGCAAGAACAGCGGCGCGAGCAGAGGGCTTGATCGTGTCTGACAGACTAAGAGCGCCAGTATACGTCTTTCCAATGGCCGTGTGGATAGTTGTGATACCTGCAGAACGCGCCTGAAGACCTCGTGAGTCGACGGGAGCTGAAGGCGTCAGAGGCTCCTCGACGAGATCGGGGACATTGACGCCCTCAGACTTGAGAAAGGTCGCGTTTCCAATGAGGACCTTATAACGAGTGCGTTCTCTCGACATGGCAGCCTCAACATTGGCAGAGATACCTTTGCCCACAACAGCTTCGAAATCGCCAACGGAACCATCAAGAGTGCCATCAGGTCCAAGGCGAAGGTGCTCCTTTGCAGATCCAACTATAGCCTTCGCAATTGGATGTTCGGATCCCATCTCGGCGAGACCAATAAGCGTCCACCAAAGATTCGTCTTGTGCGTGTTCTCATCGAATCCACCTTGAATATCAGCCTTTGAGACGCTCATCTTGCCAATGGTCAGAGTTCCCGTCTTGTCAAAAACAATATGGTTGATCTTGGTGGCAGTCTCTAAAGCAGCTCCACCCTTGACTAGGATACCATTCTCAGCACCAACACCAGTACCGACCATGACGGCAGTGGGGGTAGCGAGACCGAGGGCGCAAGGACAAGCGAAAACAACAACCGCGATGCAAAGCTTCAAGCAGACCATGAGCTTACCACCACTGGCGTGGTCGAGGAAGACCTTCGGTGGATACGGGAGAACGTGGCTGAGAACCATCCAAGCAACAAAAGTAGCAAGACCAAGAGTAATAATGATAGGAACAAAGTAGCCCGCGACAGTATCCGCAACACGCTGTATCGGAGCGCGGCTCGTCTGAGCTTCCTGAACAAGGCGAACAATTTGGCTAAGCTGGGTATCGCGGCCGGCTCGCGTGACGACGAAGTCAATACGACCGGCACCATTGACCGTACCCGCCATCAACAGTGTTCCCTTCTTCTTGAGAATGGGCATAGCCTCTCCCGTAACCATACTTTCGTCGACATAAGACTCGCCGCGAGTAACAGTGCCATCGGCGGGAATCTTATCACCAGGCCGAAGAATGACAACATCGCCGGGCTCAATAAGCTCAGTGGCAATGACACGCTCCTCGATAGCATTCCCGTCGGTAGACTGGCGGGTGCCTCTATCTTCGGCGATATCCCAGCCTTCGGCAGCCTTGGCGGCAGCAATTGGGTCCGCATATATGGTAGCCATGGAGGGTGCCAAAGACATGAGATTTGAAAGAGCCTTTGAGGTCTGGCCCTTGGCTCGGTTCTCGAGGTATCGACCCAAGCTAACGAAAGTGATCAACATGGTGCTAGTATCGAAGAGAGTAGTAGGCTTGGTGTGGGGAGGCAAGAGAATCGAGACCAGCATAGAAACAGCGCTAAAAAAGAAAGCTGCCGACGTGCCCAAAACAACCAGGACATCCATAGTGGGCGATCCGTGGCGTACAGACTTGTAAGCGGAGACATAGAATCGCTTGCCAATTCCGAACTGGACAGGAATGGTCAGACACAGACAGACAAGGTCTCCGAGGTAGAGGCCTGGAAGTATGCACAGGCTGCCATAGTCCAGGAAAGGCAAGAACATGGGGAAGAACATGCTGGTAAGGAAGACTGGCACGGCGAAGCAAGCAGATGTCTTCACAGCATGTCTCCATTCCTGGATTTCTTTGGTCTTGGCGAGTGACTCCAGCTGAGCATTGTTGTCGTCCGAGTCGTTTACTAACGCATTGTAGCCAGCGGCTTCTATGGCCTCAACAATTGCTCGGAGGCCAATAATTTGAGGATCGCGTTGAATGGTCGCGCGCGAGGCGTTAAATATGACGGTTGCGGAAGTAATCCCAGGTCGTTTCCTGAGCATGGCCTGGAGCTCTTCAGCGGCTGATTCGTTGGGTAAGCCATAAACCTTGAGATGGACGGGTCCATTATTCGACGGCTGTTGCTGCACACTTCCGTCTATTGAAGATACAATCTTGGCATCGAATCCCCTGTCTTCAATGATTTCTGCTATTTGATCTGCGGTAAGTTTTGCGGGATCGTGGATGAGCACTGCACGGTTTGCCAACAGACTAATGTTGAACTGATAGACTCCGTCTACGTCCTTGAATCCGCTTTCTATGGCTGAGGTGCAAGCGCCACACGTCATGCCCTCGATATTGACCGTGGTAGTCAAGGTCTTTTGTTTTCTTGAGTTTTTGGACTTTGCTTTCTTCGCCGGCGCGGCGGCTACGGTATCCAGCACTTGCGCGTCAAAACCGACATCTTCTATTTCTTCCGCCAACTTTTCCGGGGATATTATTGTGGTATCGTGTTCTATTACGGCGCGCTCAGAGAGTAACGATATGTTGAAAGACTTGATTCCTGCGACGTTCTTAAAGGCGCCTTCTATGGCCGATGTGCATGCACCGCAAGTCATGCCTCCGACGGACAGCGTTGTAGTCGCGAATGTCTGGTCCACCTCTTCCTCCTCTGATTCTGAGTCGCTCAGAAAGTGGTCTTCGGCAGTAATGGGTGTGTCGGGCATGTCTGATGAAAGAACTTCTGCATCGAACCCTCGGTCTTCAATGATTTCTTTGATTTGAGCGGCTGAAATGATCTCGGGGTCGTGCTGGACGACGGCCCTCTCCATCATCAAGCTCACGGAAACGCTTCCAACACCTTGTACACCCTGAAAACCCGTCTCGATGGCCGATGTACACGCGCCGCATGTCATTCCTTCGACTTTGAGGGTGGTTGTGGCCATGTGGGCCGTGGCGCCTCTTCCGGGAGTGGTCGCCATGATGGCAGCGTTCGCAACGTGAGGGTGGGTAGATTGTGTCGTCTGAAGTCGTGCAGGACAGCAGCGATACAAGCGGAATAATAGCCGGAATGTATATTACAAATGGCCTTTTGCGGACGTCCAGGAGTCGCAAAGTCAGGCGACCGGAGCGCGGCGGGCTTTGCACGGGGACGCAGTCGCGGTCGACGCACGAGAAAGTGGGCGTTGGGTCAGGGTTATAGCATGTGGAGGGCGGGGATGCAAGTGCCGAAGAGATAGATGAGAAGCAACAAAGTAACCAGGTCCGGCCGATACGCAGAAGTCCCGCTTCCAGTAAAAGCCAGATGGCGAAGTGGATTTAATATGAGAGAGAAGGGGAATGGATGGGGGGAGCGAACAGCCACCAATTCTTTGCGGCAGACAGCCACACAAAGACGCAAGTCCGGCCCCAAAGCAGTGGAGCAGTCGACTAGCCCGAAAGGAGCGGTTCGCGTAAGCTGATACGGCTCGGAAGGTTTCTAATCTGTGGGAGCGGAAACCACGGGCGAGACGGGGAGCTGGAGGCTGATCAGAGTTGCGGTGGAATTGTCAGCTGGGATTATTGGGTTGCTGGTGCTGACGGGAGTGGTGGAGAGGCACAGGAGTGGCGTTTGGTGCACGATCTGCGCACTGGGGTTATATACTGTTAAGTACTGTACTACACGCAGTGGACATTGTGCGAAACAGCCTGAGAGAAGAATAGATAGACAACGGAATTCTGGGATTTGGCAGCGCTCGCTTGGCGACTGAAACAGGCAGGCGGCTGCGTTTTTCTCAGATGATGCCCAGATGCGACGACAGCAGCTTCAACTTGCGAAACCCCGGCCTGGACTTGGACTTGGACCTGGACCTGGACCCTCTTTGTGGATCGGCAGGCGGGCTATTCCACGATTGGAGCTATCTATTGGCAGACCATGAGGATACAGGATCTTTGATGCTCTTTCAAGACCAGAATGCGAGATGCAGGAACAGCGGGCCTCCACCAAGTCCATTCGTGTATTCGTGTCCTTGTGCCGGTGTGCATTAACACCCCTCGTATCTAGCTAAGCGGAGAGGCATGACTGCGCGGCTTCTGCGCAACCCGGCAAGATGCCATGGCTTCTTGGTACGTGGGATCTGAGCAGAGCAGAGCGACAGAAGGAAACATTGAAACATGGCAGCTCTGTGAACACTGCCCATCTGACAAATGTTATATTGCTCACAGTCGGTGCTTGCCCGAACAGGCCAGCTGGGTGTCCGAACGAATCCCGAAAGAGCGCTCACTCCAGAAAGTAGAACATGCCCACTGTCAGTCTGTTCTTTCAGCTAGATATCTACAGCACAGTATGGAGTGATTGAAATGAGCACATTATCAGCGTGGAACGGAGCCCTATCCGCGTTTTCAGACGGTATGTGTAAGGCGGTTCTAAACAAAGAAGAGCAGCTAGCCCGGCGACGACGCCCCAGGTGTCCAGCCCCCTCCGTTCCCGAAACGACAACGCGACAGGCGGCGACAGGGCGAAAAGACGGAAAGACGGAAAGACGAAGAGACGAACGAACAGAGACGGCGCCACGGCTTTGTGGCTTGACTCTCCAATAGTAGCACTTGAGCCTTGCCTTCACACCTTTCGCATACCAGTACATCTGTACCTAAGTAGATTTTGGTGGGGCAGCATCGTGCCAAGACCCGCGACCTAGCAGCGGAAGCTCAGCGATAGGCTACAGAGGCTACAGAGGATAGCTGCCTGCACCTGTAGACACCATCACTTGCTTGCACTTCAAGACCAACGCCCTCCACAGGTCCCCCAAAGACTGATTTCTCTCCCTACTTCACCTCTCTCTCGCCATGGAGCAGACCAAGGCGCTCAATGCCCTCGAGCCGTTCCTGGCCCTCAGCAAGTCGGCCACCTCCCCGCGAGCTGCCTCCGACCTCATCTCCCAGGCTACCGCTGCCCCCAATACATACGTCTTCGCCGAACTGCTACAGACCCCCAATATCCAGAACTTGCGGAACTCCAAGGAATATGCATCTTACCTCACGCTGCTCGAAATCTTTGCATGGGGCACCTGGGAGGACTACAAGTGTACGATCTGACTCCCCCGCCATTTCCCCCACTGCCATACCAAATATCCAAATATATCAAACGCAGTGGATTATTCGCAGTCAAGCTAACAAACGTAGCAGCCCAGTCCTCTCTTCCTAAACTCTCCGCCCAGCAGCACCAAAAACTGCTTCTTCTCTCCCTTCTCCCCCTCTCCCGCTCCCACAAGACTCTCACTTATACCCACCTCATGACCACCCTCGATCTCCCCACCACACGAGCTCTCGAAGAACTCATAACAACAGCCATCTACGCTGGCTTGCTGACCGCAACCCTCGACCCCGCCCACTCCTTGGTCAACGTGACTTCAATTTCCCCACTCCGAGATCTTCCACCTGGCTCGATGCCTGCGCTCCAATCAACCCTCCAGACGTGGTCACAGCGCTGCGATTCGGCCCTCGCAGATCTTGAAGCTCAGGTTGCACAGGTCAAGGCAGCAGCTGTACACCGCGAAAAGATGCGCAGGAAGAAGGAGCGAGCACTGGAGGCGGCACTGCAAACGGCTGAGGAAAAGGCAGCGGGGAAGCGGGCACTCATGGGGATGGGCGACGAGGATGCAATGGACATTGATCAAGATGGCGGTAGCAGCGGAAGCAGAGTGACGAGAGGAAGCAAGCGGGGCACAGGATTCAACCTGTCGAATTTAGGACGAAGATTGGGATGATGAGCTATGATGGGAAGAATGATGACGACGAAAGTGGCATAATGGTAATGAGGCTGACACTTCTGGTTCGTAGCACGAGGCAGTCTGCTGAGAGCACAACAGCTTCTACAAAGCTGGCTATCTTAGCTTTTACGACATAGGAAACGGAACAAGGGAGCTGGAAGGGAGGGGGATGGATCGAGCCAGATTATGAGCGGAAAAGATACGCTGAGAGATAGAAACAAGAGGAACAAACGCCCCTCCAGGTACTCTCCCACAACCTCTAGTTTTCCCAATTATGAACCTCCAATCAAATCAAACCATATATAGAAAGACTTTAAAAACATAGAATTAAATGGAAACGAAAGAACCCCACACTATCCCGTACCAAATCACTACCATCGAAGTCGAATAGCTAGTCTTAAGTCTTGTCCCTTGACACTAGCACTAGCACTAGCACTAGCACTAGCACCAGCATGAGTAGCAGTTACAATTACTTCTACACGCGTAACCGTGAACCAACAACCGGGTATTAATCATGATTGCGATGTTGACTACATCGTCTTATTCTGACATTCATAGCACCACGTAATACCGTCTAGTAAGTCGTCTAACTGCATGTACAAGGCAGAATGGCGCAGACGGGGATGGAGAAGTACGTTTGGCTTATGTTAAGGGGACGGAGAGGAAAGGTAAGTGAAGAAAAAGGAAAAAAGAAAAAATAGGTATGGTCTGTGTGTGATGTGATATGTAATCTATTTTATAAAATATGTGTATGAGGTGGGGATATAGATGGAGGTAAATAGAAAGATAGAGATTGGTTGAGGAATGGAGGGGGGGAAGGGGAGATGTTTGTTTGTTTTATAGTGGTGATGGGGGTAGAGAGGGAGAGGGAAGTACATATATGTGTGTATGTATGGATGTATGGATGTATGTATTACATCTAGTTAGCTTTCTATAATTCTTCTAGTTATACCATCTATGATAATCTTTCTAATCCTTTATTCTTTTTCTTTCTTTTCGAAAGTGTTTATTTCCTTTTTTCTTTCTTTTGGGTTTTAGGGGTTCTTATTTGTAATTGCATCTCTGTTCACATCAACATTAATATCCACGTGCCTCCCAACCAACCAACTACCTCACCCTCCTCCCTATCTCCTATTATCCATCTCCCCATTAACCCGCTAATCAATCCACTATCCTCATTTCCAATTCCCTAGTACATAATAAGTATACAACTCACTCACTCGCTCACTCATTCTCCTTGCCCTTCCCCTCCCCGGTCCTTTTCTCTCCTTCCTATGTTATTTTCTATACTCCCAGTATAATCACGTAAATGCCCTAGTTCCCCCACCCATAGACACTCTTCCCATCTTATCCCGAGGCCCATTCAGGATAGTTCAATGCGTCTCCTGTAGTATTGAATATGAATTATCCGTATCAAAGGAACATGAACTATTTCTGATTACAATGTGTTGTTTACACTGCGAGAAGAAAAAGGCCCCAAGTCGAACAACGAGGAATGAAGGAAGAATAAGGACAACATAGGATAGGTCTTGTTAATTGTTTGATTGGATAATGATAGATTGATAGATTAGACAGCAACACACAAGCACAGAGCACACGTTTCGGGCCCAGCTCATGGCCCCCAGCTATGCCCCCAGCTCATGCCAAGTAGACCCAGGTAAACTTTAAATAAAAGGGAATCCAAAAAACCCAAAAACCCAGTTCTGTTTCCGGACCCAAATCCCACCCAATCCTAATCCAAGCCAAAAAAGAGAAAAATGCCATCCCGCAAGCTGAAGGGGAATAGGCCAAAGCCAAAGCCATTTCGTCGCATCCTATTGAAGCGGGTAATTATATCAGAGAGAGGAGGAACCAAGAAACAAAAGATAGAAAAGCCACAGCAGCAGAGAAAAAGCAAACGCCCGTCTTTTAGTAACGCCTTGCAGTGCAAAATAAAATCAAGTCATGGATATTCGGAGAAACTCGGGACTTCGTGTGTATGTAGGTGCAGGTGTTGGTTGAGGAGTAGGTGCATGCATGTGTCGAGACGAGTGTCCAGGGTGAGTCGAGAGGTGAAACAGCAGACGCCGGGAACGGAGGGGCGTCGAGAGGGGTGTGTGATGTGGCGGGATGTAGCGGGATGTAGGCAGAGGTGACTAGGAAACTGCTGCTGAATGCTCCAAATGCCATTGAGAAACCAGAATGCTGAAGCTAAATTTCATGACGACAAAATGAATATGAAGGAAACACGGGCGCAAACTACGCCTGTGCTGCCGACGGCTGGAACGAGTCTGTCGGTGTCGTTGCATTCGAGTCTGTTTGGCTCATTTGAGCCAGCTGTCCAGCCATCGTCCGCAGCGCTTCTCGTGTCGCGTGAACGTCAATGTTGAGGTCGCCTCGTTCCTGTGCCTCTTTGAGGTATTGTTCCCATTCCGGGTCCATTGGCGCATTTTCGCCCTGTTCTCGCAATGCCGCGGCGTGCATCAGTCGCTGGTTGAGCTCGAACCCCACGCTCTCGTGGTCATCGTCACTTTCCTCCTCATCGTCATCGTCGTGCATCTCGGTGTCTGCCTGCCTTGGATCTGTGACCTCTTCCGTCGCAGGCACCTCCTCGATTTCTACCTCAATGTCGGTCTTGACATTGATGCCTTTGCTGCGACTCGAACTGCTCTTCCGCCGGTCAACCCACTCGCCGATTTCCATGCCTGTGGTATCTGTGACTGTGATGCCCTCATCGCGCTCGTACCGCTCCCTTGCCCAGAGAGTGCCTTCCCACCTGCAGAAGCCTTGGATTTCGCTGTCTGTGAGCTGGAGGCGGTCAAAGGCGTCGAAGAGCTTTCGATGGTGCGGGAAGCGGCCTAGACGCTTGCGATGAGGAGCAAAGGCATAGTTGAGGCCGGGATACCGCGCCTCGACGGTGTCGAGTGAGCCGTAGAAAGTCGCAGTCTCGATGCGCACTTCGCCGACGAGATTCTTTGCCAGATGAGCCGAGAAGCTGGGCGGATCGGTGGGCGAGGGATTAGGAAATAATGAGTTGTAGACGAGGACGGAGATGGGGTGTTTGCGATGCATGGTGGATGTGGTGAGTGGCGATTGTGTGAGAGTTGAAGGACGAGAGATTGCGGGCCGCTTGTCGGAGGTGGAGGGAGCGGGAAAGGGGTGAGTGGTTGATGGTTGCTTTTGGTTGCTGCAGAATCGCAAAAAAAAAAAGAGAAGAAGAGAAGTTTGCACTAAGAGTGGGAGGATTGGCGGAGGCCCGAATGGTGGAGGAGCGGCGCAGGTGTGGAATGCAGAGTCGAGCGTAAAAGGGATTCTCAGCTCGGGGAGGTGGTGGAGGCGGTAGTGGTGGTGGTATTTCGGAGTCGGCGAAGCTGGAGGGCGGGTTTGGGAAGGAAGGACGTGGAAGGCACCTGAGCAGGGGAGGGCAGAGGCAGGGCCGTCTTAGCACAGAAGAGCGCCGCGTATGACGGGAGAGATGCAGCAGACGGTAGCTAGAGGCGGTGATAATAATGGAGCCGTGGGTTTCCAAGGGTCGGGAACGTGCTGACAATTGGCGTGACCGCGGTTTTGCGTCTTGCGGGAGTGCCGCCTTAGTTTCCCCCTGCTGGGCGTTTGCTGTGGTTGTGCTTTGTGCTGGATGTCAGAGGGCGGGAGGCCTGCAACTCCAGGTGACAGTGTAGGAAGAGGGTGCGGCCGGGTCACACGATGGCGATTCGCGAAACCGTTGCTGAATGCGAGACCCCGTAAGGCGTTTGGCCCGTTGCTACAGAGTAGACTGGCTATTGCAGCGCGACAAGTGTGCACTTATGCCGGAACGAGGGCTTTGGGATGGCGGCCGCTTGGGGGACCGCCCGAGTTTCAATGGGTGGGATTCTTGGGGCTGGGAGGAGAGGCCCAGAAAATGGACAGACAGCGGAATGGGCGCAAAAGATTGGGTGGAGTAGAGGAGATGAAGAACTGCCGGCTGCTGAGCGCTAGGGAATTCTGGCGGAGGAAGGTAGTGGTGGTAGTGGTGGTGGCAACGGTGGATGAGCAGGAGCTGTGAGTAATAGGAGGAGGGAGAGGCAACACTGAACAGTTGGAGTCCAAGTCGAGGTAGGTCGAGATCGGGTCGGGGTCGAAGTCCAAGTCCAGAGGGCAGGGCAAAGCCGGGGATAGGAAAGGGGAACAGCAAGGCTTTATTACCTCGACCTAGGATGAAGCAGCCTCACCGCCATCTTGCATCGTGGATGGTAAATTGGGCATTTTGCAGGACATGCGGACACTTCCCACCACCCACCACTGCATTCAAAGCTCTCTAGCTGCCCCCCTCCCCATCCATTCTGCGGCCAGGGAGCAGCCCAAGACCCTGTGCGGGCGTTTGCGGCGGGGCCCACCTTCACTTCACAGCAATCTCCTCTTGGGCCCAACACACAACACACTTTCTTTCGCCTTTTGCTTTGCATGTCCTCTGCTGCAGCTAGGTACGGTACAAGTATCGTCGGCTGGTAGACGGTTGCATTGGCCGGGGCATCCCGTGCAAACGCAGCAGCAAGGCGGGCACATGGAACATGGAACATACATGGGACTTGTCGACTTGGACAGACTACCTGCGAGTAGACAGACTACTGTACGCTGTCGTGATGAGTTGTAACGCATGACACTGGCCCCAAGGCGCCAATCGCCGCTGCAGCCCTCCAAAAGCCCAGCCTGGCAGACCAGGGAGTGGGCGGAAACAAGTCAGGCCTGAGCATCCAGCTGGCTTTTGAGCAGACATGACTGGCTACCAGCTGCCGCTTTTTGCGATTTCTTCCTTGGGCCGGGACCTATTACATTGCCAGCCCGGATAGACTTATCTGGGAGCAAAGTCAGTAATACCTAGGTACAGTAGCAGTGGGTAGCATTTCGCGCAACAGCAGCAGCAGCAGCAGCAGCAGCAGCAGCAGCAATCAGCAATCAGCAATACAACCGTACCCAGTCCTTCACTTCCACTTAGAGTACCCATCTACTCAGCACCCAGACGCTCGGTGGCTGCTGTCGTGGCCCACGATCCTGCAATCCCGCCCTGCTAATAATATCGAATGGGGTTCAAACTTCATGGCCTGTCTGTGTCTGTGTCTGTGGCTCAGGAGAGATCGCAGCCATGCCATAGGGGTCCTGCCTTCCCTGCTCTCCCGGCCGCCCCTGCCCTTTCTGCCCTACGCGTTGTCGTGCCTGCCAATCATCGGCCCCTCATTCCAATCGCCGGCACCCACAACCCCGACATCGCCTCCACCGCCTCCACTGCCGCCATCACACACTACTCCTTTCGGCAACTGCAGGATCCCGTCTTATTCCACCCTCTTTCTCCTTCACCTTCAACTTCGCCTTCGCCTTCTCGTTCCCTCCTCCTCAATAGGACTCCTCCTCAAGGTGAATGAATACCTGCCTCTTCCTGCGCTGCCCCCCCGATCGATTCGAATGTCGACGTTTAAAGGCATCATAGCTGGTATCTCTCCCCTTCACCCCTATGCGACCCTGCTTGCATCCAAACTAGACACTCTCGTACTAACCCACCTACTTGCAGAATTCCCCCAAATCAGGATTGACTACTTCCGCCCACTACCGGGCCACAGCCCTCCTTTGGCCTGTTTTTTGAGCCACGTTCATTCAGATCATCTTACCGGATTGGAGTCCCTAAGAGCTCCTTTTGTCTATTGCTCTGCTGCTACTCGCGAGGTAAGGTACCACTGTTGTTAGGCCATCCTTGTCTATTTTATCCAAATGGTCCTGGCTTCTAGCATCTTCTCTGTTGCACGCCCCGTGCATCGAATAGAGATCGTCAGCCAGCACCAACACCCTATAGTCGACCAATTTACTTTTCCCCACCTTGATTTCTCCGCCCAGAATGTGGATCTTCTCGAATTCGACTATTCCGCCTCACTGCCGCAATCTTACTTGTACACTCTCGCGTCGAGGAATGTCCAGAAACAAGCCTGAGGTCAATCAAGCCTAACGAAATAGCTTTGCCGGTTTTTATGTGCCTTATCATAGGAAGATGGTTACCTAGCTTTACTGCGCTTTATATTTTGAGAAATGGTTAGCCTTGACAGCTAGATAGAAAGTTTGTTGACTTCGACTACTTGCCTTTATCCCCAGACTCTTTAGCAACACAACAAACAACGCCACTTACACGTTCAAATACCCTCAAGCTCTCCGTTCAAATGGGCTGGCACAATATGCCTACTCATCTATTGTCTTGTTACACTATCTCGGTGATTTTCGAAAAAGGGCTCACGTAACTGCTCTGATGCTGACCACACACATGCACGCCCAATAGATACTCCTTCGCCTGGAGAAATATCACTACCGCGTTAATTTCGCTCGTGGCATCCTAGAAAGCCGCAATGTCACCTACGACAGGAGCATGCGCAGGCTGGCCAAGCCACTTCCTCTGAATACTCCAATCGTAATTGAGCTCGCCCCGGAAAATAGCATTCGTGTCACCCTACTTGATGCAAACCACTGCATCGGATCTGTCATGTTTCTCATCGAGGGCCACAGCAAGGCCATCTTGTATACAGGCGACGTTCGCGCCGAGCCGTGGTGGGCGAATTCATTAGTGCAGAACCCGGTATTACTCCCCTACACACTGGGAATTAGTCGCCTGCAGTGTATCTATTTGGACACGACCTTTGCCACCAAAGACTCGCCATATGGCGAGTTTCAGTCTAAGGCCGATGGCATTAGAGAGCTGTTACAAAAGGTGGGTGAGTATCCTGATGACACAATCTTCTACTTTCATTCTTGGACGTTCGGATATGAAAACGTATGGATCGCTCTCTCTGCCTTTCTACGCTCCCAAATTCATCTTGACCAATATCGAGCTGGCATGTATGCTTCTCTTTCAAGCTTGGAGAAGCAACACTTGCGCGAAGCTGGTCTGGACATTTACACAGACAACAAGTTCCTGCAAGCGCCTACGAGCCTCCACATTCTAGAAGCCCCTGCTCTCTGTGGCTTTCGGAATGGCAACCACACACAGCCTGGTTGTCTCACATCCCAAGAGAACGTTCGAATACATAGCTGTGAGCGTGGCATGGGCTGCGCCGTGATGGACCGGGATGCCAATACCCGCGTTGTACACATTGTCCCGATAGTAACACGCAGCAGCACCGGGCTTGAAATCGCCGAAGTCGGCGCCGGCGGCGGCAAAGGTGACCTCGATCAGAAGGAAGATTTGGAGACTGGAAATAGTTCAGACGTAGAACGGCTGGCGGAGCTATGCAGAAAGAGTATCGAAGACGAGGAATTATTGGCGAGAGTGCTGGATCTAGTAAGCCAGGTGATTGGCCAGGGGCAGGGCGATGATAATGAACTTGATCTGGATCTCAGTGCAGCATTGCAGCGGGAGTCCCAGGATAGCGAGGATGAGCCATCTCTTCAGACCTTGATTTCCGCTCTTATATCCCACGCCACCAAGAATCCGAGCAAAACAAATCCAAATCCAAATCCGCATCCGCCCAATTCAAACACACCAAACAGAACTATTCGCTTCCCTTATTCTCGACACTCCTCCTACTCCGAGCTTTGTGGTCTAGTTAATGTTTTCCAGCCCAGGGATGTATACCCCTGCACTGTCGATGAAGAGAACTGGATACCGACCATGGGAATGCGGGGCCTCTTTGGAGAATACTGTTCTGGCGACATCTTTCGACATGATGCAGAAATGCTAACCACGGCACGGGAGCAAGAAGAATGGCGGAAGCGAGGGTGGAACGGGAGTGGGAATCAACACTGCTCACAGAGAAGCGAAGAGGAGTTTGATGAGAATGGCTGGGGTAGAGTGGATATTGAGATAAAACGGGCGCGTTTGGATTCGCAGACAGATGGCGGGTTAGAAGAGGCAATGGCAAAGACTTGTGCTGCGGAGCCTGCAGAGGGCCGAGCCAACAATAAAAGCAAGAGCACGAAGCAACCAGAGCAACAGCATTGCAAACAGGAGAGCAGACAGGAAAGACACCAGTGTTTGCTGTCGTCAATTCCAGGGGATGAAGTCACAAACGCAGAACCAATAACGACATTAAGCTGTCCATCACCGCAAGGTCCCCATACTCTCCATTCGAAATTAACACTTCCCTCCACCCCGGCTCAACCACCCCCAGGTCCAACTACCGCTGCCCCCAGTCATCCCTCGACTACTTCGAATCCTGATCCTTCAGGAATGACGAAATTTACGACAAGTTGTGTCACCACCACGCCGTCCGCTTTAGCGCCGAACGAAGCCTCCAAGAAGCAGAAAAGAATATCTCATCGCCGTATTGCATACGAAGCAGCGTTGGGTACGCAGCTCACATGGGCAGAGTATGGGGGTCTAGTTTCCACCAGACGGAAAGAAGACGTGGAGGAAATGGAGCTTTAGCAACAGATAGAGTATTCAGCATAGAATGAGCATGAACGGGAAGGTAAAATGCAGGCTGGAAAGCGTCTGCCTAGAGGTCCCACAGGAACTCAGTATCCCTAAAGGTGCGAGGCAAGCCAATCTTAGGGTACAGAATCCTCGTCTTCTACAGAGCAAGGTCGCATATAACTAAAGTAATTTTGGCTTTGTGCACATGATCGCGTAGCTTGTCGAACATTCGGAGGCTCGGAGTAAGACTGATATGTGTGATAATAACCAATGTTTTGAGTTTTATAAAATATTTACATGGTTATAGCACGAACACGTCTCAGCAAGAGTGCTAGTGCGCTGTGGTAAAAGTAATAATAAAAAGGTATGTAATATTTACATGGGAAAATGTCCTTTAGACGTCCAGTCCAGGTCGATCCGTTCAGAAGGGGAGGGGGGTATACTCTTCCCAAGTCAGCACACCACACCTCCACCTACATGTCCACACAACACAATCCCACACATCTCACCATAATCTAAATAGTCAAAATCCCACACACGCCATTATACGCCTCCTTAGCCTGGAAACTAGCATCGAACAACAACGGCGTGGTATCCTTCCTCCAAGAATCCTTATCACTAAGCCCCCACACGGTAACACCGACACAATTCGCAATATCGAGACAGGCCTTCACAGCAATCTCATAATCACTGCTACTCGCGCCCTTAATATCCAGCTCCGTAACCGCACACTCTGGCGCGGCTTCACAAATACTCTTCAACGCGGCGGGGAAATCAGATATCGGCCACGCATTGTTCAAATGGGCTTGCGAGCCGATGCCGTCGATCGGCACACCGTCTGCGATCCACTGTTTTACTTTGGAGGCCATGGAGGAGGTTTTGGTGTAGGTGGCGGAGTCGAGGTTGTAGTCGTTGATGTAGAGTTTTGCGTCTGGGTCGGCGGCGCGCGCGGCAGCGAAGGCGGTAGCTACGAAGGAGTCGCCGAGCACGTTGTAGAAGACGGAGGAGCGAAGGGAGCCGTTTTCTGCAAGGATTTCGTTGACGACGTCCTGTTTGGAAATGGGAAGTGGTTAGTTATGTTATATGGATCTAGGTTTTGTTGTGGGGGGTAGTTGGGAATAGGAATGGTAAAACTTACATATGCATACACCTTCCCCTTGTACTGCGTCATTAGCTTCGTAACATGATTAACCATAACCTCCTCCAACTTCGCCTTATCGGTGATCTGAGAAACCCAACTCGGCAACTGTGAATGCCAGACCGGTCCATGGCCTCTAACTAGCATGTTGTTCTCTTCTGCAAACGCGACGAGGGCGTCTGCAGGCGCGAAGTTGAAGGTTCCTTCGGAAGGTTCGAGAGTGTCCCATTTCATGCTGTTTTCAGGCGTTACTTGGCCGAAGTCGGCTTGGATTATGTCGGCGTTGGGGGAGGTGGAGAGCAGACCGCGGTCCGTGGCTACGCCGAAGTATTTTTTGCCGGCGGCGGTGAAGGCGGCGTTGAGGGAGCAGGATTCGCCGTGTGTGCCTGGCGTTGTCGTTCCGTTGCCTGCTCCTGCGCCGGTGCTTGGGCTGGGGACAGCAGCAGTGGCTGAGGAAGAGGTGGGGGGTTCCTCATCCTCGACGGCAGAGGCAGAGACAGAGGCAGAGGGCTCTGGGTTGGCCTCTACAGTAGGCTCGGGAGTCGAGCTGGCAATTCTCGTCTCCAGCGTTGTCGGGGCTTGAGAGCTCGCGGGTGGAGCATCAGGAGCAGTCCCATTGCTAGACGGAACAGGGGCCGCAGATGGAGCAGACGAAGGCCTGGGAGCAGATGTAGCAGCGCCCTGGCTTGAGCTAGCAGGAGCAGGAGCATTAGACGGCTCGGTCGAATCACCAGGCCCTTCGATGCACTGCGAGTACCACTCATTGTACTTTTCGCAGTGCCAGCCATCGGCACAAGTGGTGTCGCCAGAGTAGTTGTTTCCGCCGCATTGGCCCCATTTGTCGACAGCGGCGAGGACAGCAGAAGTGGAGCTGAGGCCTACAACGGCGAAGTAGAGGGCGTTGGAGTGGACACGCATTTTTTTTTAGTTGATTGATTGGTTTAGTTTTCGAGTGAAGAGTTGTGGATAAGGGTCGTTTTGGGGGTAAAGGTAAGAAGACTGAGATTGAGTAGATAGCGAAGGGAATATCAATTGATAGTGATTGGATAGTGGAATACTGGAGAAGCAAGCTTCCTGGCTGAATCGAATGAACGTATAGATAGAAGAATCGAAAATAACGAATGAAAGGAAGTTCGACTTCCTACGAATGTAATAAAAGAGAGTGATGTACTGCGAAGCAAAACAGATCGAATAGACCGTGAAGAAGAGAGAAAAAAAAAAAGCCAGAATCAAGGAACCTAGGAATACATTATATATGAAAGATGGTGGAAAAATAGGCTCATATGCTCCCCACCCACACTACTCACTAAAACGCGTCGCTGAGAGTGGTGGAACGACGTTTGCGAGTGAGCACTTGTTTCATGAAACTATGAAACGCCGTCCTGGAGATCATGACCCTAGTCCTATTTCAAATATAGTGCGGACACTGTGCCGTCCCAGCAACCCGGAAAGATGCAATAAATGAAAGTTCAAGCGGGAGGCGAGGCTCAGATAACCGAATTCAGGGGACTACAGAGTCATGCTAATTGCTGCCTTGGTGTATAGCGTTACTGATAGTTTATGTTCCATTTTGTTATTGGGAGGCTTAATATCTTCAGTCAGGCTGTGCTGCGTACAAACTTAGAACAAAGCCAAACACCAAAGTAATAACAGAGATACAGTACTCGCATAAACACCATGCCATTTCAAGCCGATTCAATCAATGTTCTTTAAAGCGACGCGAAAACACGGCTCCACCATCAGAAGCCCGTTTGCTCTTGTCGTTGCCGTGCCGTTGTTCCGCCAATCATTCGTCCTGACTACGCCAGTAGCGCCGGTATCTGAAACCGTCGCTTACGAACACAGGACCATTCCCCTTGCCGAGGCTTTATGCACCCATCTATCCAAAATGATAATGGGAAAGGAGAATGTAGAGGCTATAGAGGATAATAACAAGCCTATTATGATGCCCAATATATTCAAGAAAATTGGCGTGCAATGTGATTTCGTGGTGTGCAACATCTCAAGCCACGCCCAATCTCAGACTGACCGCCCTACGATGCGCCTCTAGCTCTTCGACACGTGCAAGCTCCATGACGGCGGGGCCCACGTTGGCTAGGCCCTCTCGAGTGAGGTTAGAACTAGTAATGTGTTTGACGTACGATCCCAAGTTGA
The DNA here is from genome assembly GCA_028476805.1 of Acrocalymma vagum. Lineage (NCBI taxonomy): Eukaryota > Fungi > Ascomycota > Dothideomycetes > Pleosporales > Acrocalymmaceae > Acrocalymma > Acrocalymma vagum. The sequence continues at coordinate 52,254 of JAQGEP010000258.1, forward strand.
CACCGGAGTACTGCTTGGCATATCCAAAAGTTGCTGAAGTGTAACTGTTAGCAATCTATCTACAAACGCCCCCTGTCAATCGGCAAACAGAACCGGGTAAACTTACGAAGTGAGTGGTTCACACCAGCGGAGTAGTCGCCAACGCTTTCTGGAGTCCATTGGCCCACGAATACGCTACCAGCGTTCTCGACTAGATCGACGACCTTCTCGGCGTTCTGAACCTGAAGGATGAGATGTTCTGGAGCATACTGGTTGCTCAATGCCATAGCTTCCTCAATGGTATCGACAACGAGAGTGATTGAATGTTCGATGGCGCCCCTAACGATGTCGACGCGTGGGAGTGCATTCGCTTGGTGGTCAAGTTCATTATCGATGGCGTTCAACTGGGCTTCGTTGAGACCAACAGCGATGCAAATGACTTGAGAGTCCACACCGTGCTCGGCTTGACTAAGAAGATCAGATGCAACAAAAGCTGGGTTAGCAGAAGCATCTGCAACCACCAGAACCTCACTTGGTCCAGCAGGCATATCAATGCTCACGCCCGCATTAGTATCATTAGAAACCATCATTTTGGCGGCAGTGACGAATTGATTGCCGGGTCCGAGGATCTTGTCCACCTTGGAGACGCTCTCTGTTCCGTAGGCCATAGCAGCAACTGCTTGGGCTCCCCCAGCGAGAACGATCGCCTCCGCGCCCACTTTGTGAGCGGCATAGACGACCTCAGGGGTCACCGAACCGTCGGCCCGAGGTGGCGTTGCCATCACAATCTTTTTACAACCAGCAACCATAGCAGGGACACCAAGCATGAGCGCAGTAGATGGAAGGACTGCAGTGCCTCCAGGCACATAAAGGCCCACTCTCTCAATTGGTCGAACAAATCGCGAGCATACAACGCCGGGCATAGTCTCTACAATAAGGGGTTTATCTTCTTTCTGGGCGGAGTGGAACTTGCGGATATTCTCAAAAGAGATATCAATGGCCTTCATCGTTTCGGGAGCAAGTTTCATCAGTTCCTTGGGGAATGGAGCCTTCAAGACCGGTGATGTCAATGACGTCGCTTTCTCGAATTTGTGGGTGTACTCAAGAAGTGCCGCATCCCCTCGAGATCTGACAGCGTCGACAATGGGGCGACAGATGGCAACAATTTTCTCGTTGGATCTTTGCGAAGGGCGTTGAAGCACGGATTCGATTGTCTCTGAGGTCTCTTGCGCAGCAACATAGCGCCTCATTGCAATTCGGCCATCCCGAATTCTAGCAGGGTCTGATTTACTCTTTGGTGTCGAAGCTGCTTCTTTAACTTGTTCTTTTGTGTTTGTGCTGTTCGCTGCTCCTGCTGCCTGTGCGGTAAATGCTGGTTTGGCATCTCCTTGCCTTCTCTTCACCTTAATGCTCTTTGCATCTAGATTTCGCTCTACATCCTCTAGGGATACCCCCGCCGCTATGCATTTTGTCATGGCAAAATAGAACAAGTCGGCGGCCTCGAAGGCAATCTCTTGCTCGGTAGTAGCGTCACAAAGCTCAGTGGCTTCCTCGAGAATTTTGGCTCTTAGCAATTGTGGGTCATTGAATAATCGTGCAGTGTAGGAACCTTCTGGAGCGGACGCCTTGCGACTCGCAAGCGTTTGCTGAAGCCTTGACAATCCGTTGTACTGTCCAAAGCAAGTGGGTGTGGCAAGGTGGCAGAAGCCTCTTCCCTTTTGTCGGACGACAAATTGCAGACAGTCGTTATCACAGTCCAGTCTTATGGATACAAGCTCTTGGGTATCGCCACTGCTCTCGCCTTTGTACCACAAGCCCCGCTTCCGGCTCTGATATACACCCCTTCCGGTCCTCAGACTTTCTGCGACACTCTCCTCGCTGCTGTATACCAGACCAAGCGCAACACCCCTCTCGTCAGTGACGAGGGTAGTAAACAACCCATCAGGTCGATCGCTGGTTGCATTTGCCATGAGGAGTTTTGCAACGCCCAGTAATCCTGTCTCTTTCTGTGCATCGACCGTGAGGAAAGTGGCGGGGATGATCGGAATTGCCGATAGCTTGGATATCCGCAAGACATTTTCCAACTCCGGAGTTGCAAATGAGACGAAAACATCAGGCCTGTCGGTTCCGTACTCTTTCAGCCATGCCTCGACAAGCTCCACATCCTGGGCAGCGTGGAAGTAGACATCGACCTGGGTGCCAGCGATGGCGTCGATGGTCTTCTCCTTGCTATTCCCGGGCAATACCAACACGATTCTGTTCTGGTCGATATTGAAGGATAGAAGCTGATCAAGTTGCTTTCGCGTAACAAAGACCTTGTCAGCACCGGCGTCGAGAAGTGAGACGATGTCGTCGATGGATTCTAGAGATGTAACGCCGAGGTAGTTGGTAAAGCGGCCAACGGACTGCTGGAGGTGGGTGAGGGTCTGGTCGATAGTATCGGCGGCGACATTGACGTAGACATTGCCTATGAAAGACAATGCTCTGGTATCAAGTCCCTGCGGGGGTTGAGGGGAGGTGAGAAGGTCAATTGCTGCAAGCAGTGCGGGAGCCATGGCGGGCAGGCTTCTTGCGACTGCAAGCTTGCTTGGAGGGTGGTGATGTATGAAGAAGGGAGGGATGACTGGGCGTTTCTGAAAAAAAGTGGTCGAGAGATAGGTTTGACAGGCCAATGACACAACGCCGCCGCGGGGCAAAATCGGAAATGGAAATGGACGTAGTGTGCCCCGCTATCGGCGCTATCAATCGTAGTGCCGGCATGCACGTGACAGCGCGCCTGGTTCGATCATTCTCTCTGGTATCCCCACGCGTGTATAGAAGAGCGCCTGGTTGGATGCCTAAATATTCCCTGATGCCAATATTTGGCAAACTGAACGCATCGATCGATGCATTGAATTCTCACTGCTATTGCAATGTAATTCCATCCCGCGTCTTCTGCATCCACACCACCTTGGCCACCGCGGAATCGCATTCGACACAACATGCATATATGGTATCTCAAACACCCAATTCAAACTCCAAAATAACATACACTGACTCCAAATTAAGGACATATTATTAAGCCGATGAAAACTTTCCAAGGTTGCCATAAGCAGCTGAGATTTCCATATAGCCTTGGCGGTCACATTCACCGCTTCAAAGAAAGATGCTGCATCATCAAATGTCAACAGTCACACCGGCAGAATGGGACACCGCAGTCAAGATTAGAAGCTCAACGCAAACAAGAAAGCGTGGTCAAAGTCGACAGCTCTGTGGTAAGGCTCTTGTCCCGACGGGCTTTTCTTGATCCTCCGATTTGATACAATGTCCGCAAGGTTATTGGTCAGGGTACCAACTGCATCTTCTTATGCAAATGCTTGTTGTTAAACAATATCCTCGTACGAAGCACTTTATTCGTGCCCACCTTAGGCAATTTAGTTATCTGATCTATCCGGAGGTTCCGACAAGCAAGTACAATCCCAGTCACCCCTCACTGGCTATTCTGTGCACTCTATGAGGGCAATATTCTGGATTCGATGACGACTTCTTGAGCTGTTTCCTATTCGTCAACTTGAATGTCTCAGCTGTGCGGTGTATCCGGAAACTTACCTTACCTTGGTATTAGCTTTTGACCTCGGCTCTTGTACCGTATTACATCAGCGAACGCCCGGCCCCACCGAACGCCCACATTTCAAAATTACCCCCCTTCACGCCACCATTATTATCTCCACCAATA
>JAQGEP010000259.1:0-55656 GCA_028476805.1 Acrocalymma vagum
GGCGGGGTCGCCTGTTCCCCTCGGACCGTCCCCACGCCTTTATCTACACAGAAAAAAAATCTGTTTTAAGAACCTAGCAAAGGAGGCTCTTTAGGGAGCTACCCAATAGAACTGAGATGCAGCGTGATTTAACGCGCAGCGAGCTAAAATGCCTCTTTCCCTCAATGTAGAGCCCGCCTAGGATATATAGGACGGTGAACAAACTTTCGTATTTCTCCTGTGCCTGCTTGTTTCGGCACCCAGAAACCTGCTGCAGCGTGTGTGGCAATGGAAGTCAATCATTTCAGTTTCCCTATTGGCCGCCCTAACATACGCGAGGGTTGGGGGTAGAAGCCCCTGCTACTGTTTCCCCGAGCTGCTGGCCCTCTACAGGGCCCGCTCATTGCCACCGTGTTACGGGGCCTTGGTACCTCACCTAGGTCACTTAAGGGAAGTGCTTTATCCAAGGGGCTAAACGTGGCCGTGGATTATTCAGTGGTCTTGGTGACACTTGACCAGTGATCGGAATGGTCTGGTATGAGTTGGTATTGGTATTGTATATACCGCCAAGACCTGGTATTGTTTGAGGAGGGCTGATGAGATTTGTCCCCCGCGCTAGCCATATCGGTACTAGTCCCAGATAGATACCAGTATTTTATTTGAGTGAACATGCCAAAGTCTAAGGGAACGCTAAAGTTGGATTGCTACACATATTTTCTACTCTTATTGTTATCTTTTACGCAGGCTAAGACTTTCCTAAGCTTCTAGAGCCACCGCTACTACAGCACGCTTAGGTCGCAGGTTAGGTACATACTAAGGCTTAATAAAAGTACTTTAAGTATTAACTTATACAAAACCCAGCCACATGCAATCGTGAAAGCACCCCACAGGAGTTTCCGGCTAAGTCTGGCTTTGGTAATACACGTTTCGAGGGGGACCAAAGTTAATTCTGGGTAGGTGACTGGGCACCGGCCGACTGAGAATCATAACATAAATAATCGATGAGAAGGCCTCAGCGAGGAACCAGCACATGTCCCAGCTACTCGCTGACTTGGTCTGATCAACCCAAACTTCCACCATATAGTCATGCCCATCGCGTTGTTTATCTTGCTCACCTTTTCCGCTATGGCGGCTACGAATCCTCTGCGTTACATGGGAGTCCAATTGGAGAGCAACACGCCTCCTCAAGCCTACGAAATCCAATTCGATTGTAACCTGTTTCCCGAGGTTTGCACCAACATGTGTTGGGGTATCGTATATCCCTCTCCGCTACGTACCCTGCTTATTGCATCTGAGTCTGAGCCTGAGCCTGACTTTGATCATCCTCGTAGCTGCTTATTGTGTGCCGTCATCGACAACGTATCTCGTCTACGACAAGCCTAGCTCTTCTGTGAGCCGCGAGCGACGCAAGACTGCAGGTTGCTACGACGGGTTCAAGCCAGGTAGAAACTGGTGCTCGCAGGGGCGGCCGGGCGCAAAAAAAGGGTACAACTGCGACGAATACCCATTTGCGAGCGCAAAGGCGGACAGTTCCAGCGGCAACCAACAAGAGAACCGTTGTAGTCGTTGTGTGCCATCCAAACAGAACAGTAGACAAGGCGCAGTCATGACCAAAGGCTACCATGATTTCTGCAAGAAAAAGAACAACACGCCGTGCAGGTTCCAAGTCTTCTTTGCGAATCCGGGCGCAGGTGCACACTGCAATATCGGAGCACAGGGGAATTGTGCACATGACCCGGCCGAGCAGTGCACGGGAAGCATCAACATCATCGGACAACAAAAACAACAACAACAACAACAACAGCAGCAGCAGCACGAGTACGAGGCAATGGAGCTCAATCAAGGCAAAAGCTACCTTCGCGGCACGTTTGTCGAGGGCCCCGCGCAGTTCCGCACAGCACAGGGCCAGTTGCTAGACAGTCCCTATGGTGGCATAATTGGTCAAGCAGTGTATTCCCCTAGGCCTGTCAATCAGACGCTGCACGACGAGCTCATCTCCAGGCTTGAGTACGACGAAGACGATGATGACGAGAGCGGGGACGGTCAGTTCAGCAACATTATTGACAACATGGTCAGTGATGTCGACCACATTGTTGAGGTCACTTTCCAGGCACGTTTGATTAGTGAGTGAGGGAATGAATACTGGTGAGAGAGTACACAAGTACATGGTAACCAGCTACAAACGGAGACGAGAGGGGACGTACATGTACCAGACGAAATATTAAACACTTTCTTTCACCACCTTGACCCCTTTTCCACCTTTCCCACCGTCACCACCTTCACTTGACTTGCAGTGTTCTTGCCTTAACTCCCAACCTGTGGAAAGCGCACATGCTCACGTGCTCACGCGCTCGCTCACCTCACTTCTAAAGACACTTGCGCGCCTTTCACTTTCACTTTGACTTTCACCCCGCACTTTGTGCATCATTACACCACACTGGTGCTCTACTCAGCAGCAGAGCTCCTCTATCAACACACCGTCATCATTGCCCGCTATGGCTGTCGACTTAACCTTGCCAGAGAGCAGCTCACCCGCTATCGACGCCTACAAGGAGCTACCCGATCTATTGCTACCGTTCGCACTCTTCGTCCATGTCCAGCTCAGCGGCCGTGATGAGCTTGCCCGCATTATAGAAACGTGTAACAGTCAGCTCGGCGACTCCATAACCGTCCAACAAGTGCCTGGCGTCGATGTCTCGGGCAAGCCTCTGCGCGCTGCACTCGTTCAACACTTGGACAAGCTCGCAACACAACGTTTCAATCCCTTCTACTTTGTTGCCGTCGTCGATGAGAACTGGAAGGAGACCGGTCTGATCATCGTTACCATGGACGACGGGAGTGACGACGACGTATGCCACATTGCACGGTTGCGCGTGCCAGTCGAGGAAGTCGGCTTGGTCCTGGTGAACCTCCAGTTGGCCAACATGGACTGGACCGACCTTGAGGAGCAGCACGAGCTTCATATTGCCGATAGAAGCAGCGACATTAGCGAAGAGGGCGAGATGCAATCCTTTGATTCACCAACCCAGGTCTCCGAGTACTCAGATGAGGCTTCCAGTACGCCACCCAGCGTCGGATACTGGATCGGACTATATGCCATTCCTGGGATCGACTTCGAGGCTGTGATGCGTGCGCTCCACCCCGCTTGTGGCCCACCGGTTCCTTTCTCCGAGCTCATATGCAGGGCGGAGGGCCGCGTACCCTCTGGGAACCAGACAGAAATCGTGGCTCACGCCCAACGCTTACATCCTATGCGATGCCGTAATAACCTACATCTCTACCGCGGTATGTTCCTCATCGTCGACACACCAGATTACGAAAAGGATGGCATTCTTCTGGTCAAGTTCGACTGGGACGAGAAGGCGCTCGAGCGCCAGACAACCATGACCAACGAACAGCTGATCGCATTGGGTGAAGATGCTGAGACGGATACCCAGCGGTTGTCCTTTGCTAACGCCACAACCATAACCATCTTCAATGAGATCAAAGCTGGGTACCGACCATGGAAGCATATGCACAGGACTTTCTTGGCCTATGCGGGACCCCGAATCAAGTACCCTTCAGCGTACCTTGCCGCCATGGACAGGTCGTTCAAGAGACGCAAGTCGGGTGCGGAGAGGTTCTTGGAAAAGAACGTACAATATCATTTGTCGGCGGATGACAATGCGGTGGCGGAGGCAGAGACGGGGCTCCAGACTGCGCTCGAGCAACATGCGGCTTTTGTGCACGAGGCGAGGTTTTGTGCTACACTTTGTTCCGAGTATTTTGTGTATTGTGATAAGAAGCTCACGGCGAAGGACACGGTTGACTTAGTCATGCTCGTGAAGGTCGATGGAGACGGAAGCTGGTCCACGATGAATTGCAAGGCTGGTAATGCCTACCAGGAGCTGTGCGACATCGTTGATGAGAACAAGGACTGGCAGCCTGAACCGTGAAATGGAGCTCCTACAGATGAAGCTCGCGATCCTGTCAACTCCAAGATGCAACATGCTTCAATGAGCCCACTTGCAGATATACTGAGAAAGAGGCCGTAATCCATCACAAGAAGAATAGCTTGCTAGCCGCCACCAGGTCATGAACAAACACAAAATAATACCGTTGTGTAAGATTTTGAAGTTTCTTGAATTTCGGACGCATGCAAGAACCACATGTCCGTACATGGGATTCTTCTCCAGGAGACTACGGCGGGCTATGTACATTTACTTTCTATTGATGCGTTCCTTGGGGGCAATCCGTCTTAGTTTTGAAAAATCTACTAGCTTGACGATTCATGACTCAAACATTATGTCTCTATGACCTGTTCAATACATCGGCACTACTATAAATCAAACAAGAATAAAATGAGGGCCAAAATCGGTGTGCGAACATAAATCCAAGAGTAGGTGCTCGATAAAATTGAGAGTTGGGGGCCGTTATGGGAGGTACCCTCCCAATCGTACGCACGTTGACTAGTGACATTGAAATGTCCTTGAGCTAGTACGAATTACTGGAGAAAGAAAAGACTAGAATCAAGACTGGTGTATGGGCATTGTTGCTCAAAGGCGAGCTCAGGGTTGCTGGGCGAGGAAATTTATTGATTGAAATGACTTGCTGGCACTGAGTGTCCGCGCATGACTATTGGATAATTGGAGGCGAACTTGCATTAGATTCCTGGTAAAGCCACTACTGTGTTCCATCGTTTCGTTATCGCCCTCGGAGATTCGCTGGCGGCCTTATTTCCTGATATGCCAGAGTGGGTCGGAACCTATGCAGGTAGGATCCTTTAGTCTTCTCTCTCGCGGACAGCTTGGGCAGCCTGGTGTGATTATTAAGTGACTGCTCTAGGATGCTAGGTTCACGATCGCTTGAAGTGCAGGGATACTTTCCGAGTACATTGTTGCCCAGTGACGCTGAAGTTGTCGCTCCTAATATGGTCTCTGTGGGGCTTCCTATCTATTGTTGTAGTCAGTTTGCTATAATTATCTACTAGTAGTTACTCGAAGCTTTCTTGTCATAATTATGTGCAGTATAATAGATATGGTGCTCTTGGCTCTCTCTTACTAAATATAATAGTATTCCATCCCATCTTCGTGCTATTGTTCTCCCTGTCTGCGTACCCCTCACATTTCTTCAAGTTTCCATAGTTTTACGTTCGTCACGTACATATATAGATGCTTTATAAAGCCTTTTATAATCCAATGATGCATTAAAACCTGGATGTTTCTATCTAAGTAACTACCGCAACATTGAGTTTGAGACTGAAGTATAGCAGTACTTGCAAGGTTATCGACAGTGAAAGCAGTAGCATATTCGATGTCCCTAAGACTACAAAAGCTACTGCTAAGCATCTCGCCGAGACGAGGCTTGGGGCCAAGGGGTAGACTCCATAACTGCTAGCGACTAAGGCAGCCGGAGCTAATAACCCGCCATCGGAACATCGTCGGGGTTTGCAGGTGGCGATGAGCTGTTGCTATAGTTCTGGACTGGTTCGCGGCCTGACTCATTCCGCAATTGCACGAGCTCGTGTGCAAATTCCGGATGGAACCAGTGCAAGGGTACAAATTGAACTACCATATGGAGTAGTATGAGAAGGAGAAAGTAAAGAACACAGAAGAAGCATGCGCTCATGGCCATGTACTCAAAGAGGAGGGTTACGCCGAAGAGTGTTGTGCTGATACCATAGGTACAGTGCCCAAGAAAGGTTGTAAGTAGACTCATAGTGTAGTTCGTGGTGTTGTTTCGTTGTTGTATAAGATTTGGATTCCAAACAGTTGAGGCTTTGTTTGGGATGGAAGACGCAGGAACAACGGAGCTGGGCTTAGAAATTTAGTTTTGTAGTGCAGTTGGTGGCTACGCCGTGCCTCCCACGTGCCAGTCACGCGTGTTTCTATGTTTCCGAATTGTCGGTGCCTTGCTTAAGTGAATATATAATCGCACAATGTGGTAGTTGTCTTTGTGAAATATTTCGGAAACTGGTGAATGGTTCAGTTACCGACCATTCATATTTCGTGGGAATTAAGGGAACAATGTTGAAAATGAAGAATTGCGGGTCCTTGAATAATGATCAAGGTTTTAAGTTCAGAACAGATTTACTTCTATTCCAATGAAATCTTAGTTGCTAGGAAAATTTGAGATTGTAAAGGCTCGATATATTTATTAACATAGCTGGTATACCTTCAAAAGACTAAGAATTCCCTAACGGTGTGTACTGTAATGTCGGGGCTGTGATTTAATCTCGCAAGGACAAATGTAATAGATCGGTATTTGAAAGGAAGCTTCAGCTAATCTACAACACCATTACAAGATCGAGAAATCTCCTCAGACAGTATGGCGTGTAGCAACATGTGGGCTTGGACTGACTGAGGCTCGCATAAGTCTAGAACCGAGCATAGGACTTTGGCGGGCCACTAAGGCATTGGTTCAATTTCGAACTTGTATGATATAACATCATTTCCTGGTTATCGACCTCGGCATGCCGAGTTTCGACACCGACGCCCCGCTCACGCGGCCCTGCAATCATCAAACGACATCCACATCGCACCGACACACTCGATAATCGCGGGCCATCCCGCCTATCGCCCGATATTTATCCAAGCGCACACATGCAGCTATGTTCGACCACCTACACAACTGCCGCTGTCTGAAGGCCCGGTTGACAGTGTAATGGCCGGGCTCACGAAGAAGTATGCTGTATCCGCAGGTGAGATCAGCCTTCGGTGGTGCATCGACCAGGACGTAGTGCCCATCACGACCTTGAGCAAGGAGCAGCGTCTGAGCGACTACTTGAGGGCCACTACATTCAAGCTGACGCCCGCTGAGATCAAGCATATCAATGAGGCTGGTCCGCAGAACCACTATAGAGGGTTCCGGGGTAAGAAGTTTGGAGAGGAGAGCCTACGCCAGGAAATATACATGGGTGTCGTGTTCTAAACGCAGCTCAGCTAGTTTCTCGTAGAGAGTCTTTAATAGTTTCTTGTAACGGTTTGATTAGCTCTATGTAGTTAGCCTACCTGAGATGAGACATCCCTTATAAGCGAGATGTCCCTCACCTCCAGACTAACAACACAGTCAACCCTGATGCCATCTCCCCCGGCGGCAAGCGCAACAATTATTATAAAGAAGAGAATTTTATTTATATTCCTTTCAGAGGGATCTAACTAAAATGCCTACTTCTTATTTTTCTTAAAAGTACTCTCCAGTTATAGTATAACGGAGTGTAAGAATATCGTAAACACAAGATAGTAGAGAACTATAATATAGATCAAAATGAACGCCTACTGTAACAAAATGCGATTTTCGATAATTAGATAGTGAAAACAGCCTTCTCAGCGCTTAGTGGACGCTGTCCTAAGGAGTTCGGTCCGAGAAGGTCTAGACCAGAGCTGCCAACCCCCTTAAGACCACCAGACAGAACACGAACAGGGTTAGGAAACAGTTTGATGTCGCCACTCTCTGCTCCGGAGCCAAGATAGTTGTAAAATTCGGTTGTGAATTTTCGCTCCTCAGTATTGGCGGGAATTGAAAAGCCTAGGTGCGATTAGCAAGCTACGTCGGCATCGTGGTAGTTTTGACTTACCTTGGTACTCAATCTCTACGCCCAGGCCCACCCAAACAGCTCCAATGATGGGTTTAACCCTCAATTTCTCGATGTCAAATCCCCCAATTGCCGGCGCACGGAACGCAGCAAAACGGCCTTGCGGACCGAAAGTCTGATCTGTCAATTCCACACTTGGGCTCACGGAGACGGCGTCTAGAGCATAGTGCACACCCTGACTCAACCCAGTAGCTGCTTTCACCTGGTGGGGCCAGTCATTGTCTTTATAGTCGACGAGTACATCGTAGCTGTACGGTGCCTTTCGGAGCAGTGCATGGTTGGACGCGCTGGCGGTGCCTATCAGACGGATGTTCTTCCCAGAAAAATTTGCAGCGAGTCGGATAAGCTGTGCTGCATACAGTCCCAAAGAAGAGGCAGCACCGTTGATGAAAACATTGATCGGCTCGCCATCTGGAACATGGAGCCATGTCAAGCCAGGCGTCTGAGAGAAAGGGCACGGCATCTGTAACCTGCGGAAGACGCCTTGGGCGGCAGTAAGGCCGCACAAGTTGACAGAGGCGGCCTCCTCAAAGGATATGTTGGTAGGGATCTCCCAAGTGAGATCATAGTCCAAAGCGACGTACTCAGCAAACGCGCCAGGACGCTCGTTAACAGAGGCAGCTACACGAATTTGTCTCAGCAAATGTAACGGGCGCTTAAGTAGATGTCCAGTTCGGGAAATAGCGCTTACCGCCTTGGACGAAGCCAGCAACCCGCGCTCCGACCTGCACCCGTGGATCTGCCAGCGAGGCAACATTGCTTCCAACCTGCGAAACGACTCCGGAGAAATCGCTTCCGACAACACGTCGCTCTTGCTCCGCCACCGGTTTGGCCGTGTAAAGATAATCGATCTTGTTCAAGGCTACCGCGCGAACCTTGACGAGGATCTCGTTTGGGCCAGGCTGCGGAATTTGAACATTGGCCACCTGCACGAGTTTATCCTTGGGGACGACGACGAGCGCTTGCATCTTCGGGTCAATTCAAATTCCTCGAGTGTAATTGGTAAAGTGGGGTCTGGAAAAGGAGAAGATTACTGCTGACAACGGTGGTTTGGATAAAGTGGAAGCGTGTGAACGGTTGAAATGGAGTTGGTGTCAGTTCTTGAAATAGGACAAAGCAAGCCAAAGCGCGGATTCTGAGGCGGCGTTAAGTTGATGTACTAACATGTTGGCCACGCGGAGATAAGCGGCTCGAAGCGGCCTTTGCAAGACACAATGTTTCTCCCGAAATCTTCTCCACATGGCAATGGATGCTCGCATGGGCTAAGGGATTTATGTCGGATACAGACGATGGGTTTGTGGAGAGCCGAAGTCGCAAAAGCCCCTATGAAACTCGTCAGCAAAGTGTGCCTGGGTACGCTTTGTGAGCACAGTTGAGAGCGATGCACCCGAGGTGCACTGGTCGTGTCGACACTCTGTGAAACTCCCTTTGATGGAATTTCTACAGCATAATACTAAGGTCCTTGAGATATTTCTAGATGACCTACCCTTCAACAAGCACGAGACAAAGCCTACAAATAAGAGTGGCAAAGCATTCCTTTAGGTGTGCAATTCTACAACAGATACAACTTCAGCCACGAGTCTCACTTATTTCACATCTTGTGCAACATAATTTTCTCGGGCTTATTACAAAATGATGCTTCCGAGAATGGCCGCCACTACACATTCACCATTTGCACTTGTCTTCGTAAAAATAACGACTGGCGTGGATTTTTGTCAACGAATGCATTGGTCTCTACCAAATCACCTACCAAGGCATGAGGCCGCCGTCAACGTGCAGCAAGCCATTCTTAGCTATGTCCGCGTCTCTCTTTCCCGTCGCAATGTCAGCCAGAGCCTCACCCGGCTCTTTGGGGTCCCTAGCACCTCCTTTAATCCGCCATTCTCGACCTTGTTCTCCAGTCAAATTCGATAGACACCAACCCGGATTGAATGCGGCCACCTTGATACCGAACTCGGAGTAGTTGTAACGGTGGCAAGCTGCCAGCATGTTCAGAGCTGCTTTACTAACGCGGTACGACTCGCCACGGATTTTCCTGAATTGGTGGTTCGGGTCTAAACGTAGCGAGATTGATCCTTGTTCGGAGGAGACGTAGATAACGTAGGCATTGGTGGAAAGTTTGAGTAGAGGCTCGAATGTCTCAGTAACAGTCAATGAACCCAAGACATTGGTCTCAAAGCTCTGGCGAAAAGCGTCCAGCTTGGCAACATCTTGGTAGACAACGATCCCAGCGTTGTTGATCAAGATATCCAGTTTGCCGAATTGCTGTTGAACATAATCCTTGGCCGCATTGATAGAGGCAATTTGCGTAATATCGATTTGAAGAGGGAATATCTCTCCTTTCAGCGCGTTGCCGTGCTCAGCTCTGATCGTGCCCAAAGCCTTTTGTCCAGCCTCAAGCTTTCGGCAGCCCAATAAGATACTAAAAGTGCTTGATCTTTTGGACAAAGCAATAACGGTCTCGTAGCCAATACCGCTATTGGCACCTGTCGTGATGTTAGCTCTCCGATCAGCGCTGTTGCAACTGCGGTGTTGGCTCACCGGTAACTAGCACCACTGTCTTATTGGAAGGCATTGAATCGTGCACCGATCTAGCAACTATATGAAGAATGGGTTTGAACTTTGTGCAATGGTCTGTAGTAAAGCGCCTGTGCCTACTTGATAACCCCCATCACCAGGTGCGGCAAGACGTTGGGAACCCTTATCCGCTTTACGTCCGCAAGCCTCACCGAAAAAAAGTAGTTGATCTGCCGAAACTACCGACATAAATCGGACTACATTTCTCGTCGCTCCTATCACCAATGAGGAGCACGATGACGTCGAATACGGAGATACCCATTATTAGGTCCACTCCGCCGCCCACGATTATATCTAACAAAGTAGGGCCGAAAGCCAGGTTCAATGTTACCGATGGCTCCACGTTCGAAATATTTTGCTGCACAACAGTGGGGCAAGAGATCGGCCAGTTCTGGATGTATTCGCCCACTGCCTACTCCAGCCCTACGGAACGGGACGCTTTTGATGGTACGACCACGTTGGCAAGTGGGGCCAGGCACATAGCTTACCAATAATTCGAATTCTTCGCAAACAGGTCACCAGATGAATCTCTTCTATATCGCGAACTTTAGCGTGTAGGTAAACGATTGTATGGCCCCGACGACGTAACCTTTACCGGAGACGGTTAACTGTGGCTGCATATGACACTTCGAACACTGGCTCATCTCTGACCGTGATTTTCAGTCAGTAGTTTTAACTTCGACGACAGATCTTTTCGGAAGTATCGCCCGTACCATATAGTACAAAGTCAACATAACCAACAGGTACTAAATGTACCTGTCACCAGACCTGAACCCGGCATTAACATCTATTACCACCTACAAATAGACCGCTTCCTCAATTAGGTAGATAGCAAAGTTACTATCTGTAGGTGGTAATAGATGTTAATGCAGGGTTTAGGTCTGGTGACAAATCCAGAGTTCGAACCTATCACCTGGTCAGGATCTCGTGTTTTGGTCTGTAATAAGTTAAATCCTATGGCATTAGAAAAGGCATTCGGCATTTGTTTATTCCTATACAGAGTTACTAGACTGATCTTATCGTTGAACAGCATGGCGATTCAACAATATTTTCACCCAGGGAGTAGATGACAAATCGGCGTTTGTGGTTAGAACAAGGCTAGATGCGACATAATATTGATTAGTTGGCTGGTCCAACCGCAAAACTTTAACATTATTTGGGGAGGAGATGGTGCACCGCTCCGGAACTCTAGCCTAGTTAGGACTAGGCTATGTGGCTCATCCAGAACTCCGGGACGAGCTTCCTCCGTACATTTGGATATCGTTTGGCTTCCTAGTCAACCCATAAACAGCGTGGAATGCTGGGCGGAAGAACTAGGCTATACAGTACTGCACAGAGAGCATCCCCGAGCATCAACCGGAGATATCGGCAACATCACGAAATTTTCATAACA
The DNA here is from genome assembly GCA_028476805.1 of Acrocalymma vagum. Classification (NCBI taxonomy): domain Eukaryota; kingdom Fungi; phylum Ascomycota; class Dothideomycetes; order Pleosporales; family Acrocalymmaceae; genus Acrocalymma; species Acrocalymma vagum. The sequence continues at coordinate 11,523 of JAQGEP010000259.1, forward strand.
CGACTAACGCAGATGAGAAGATATCTTGCAGATAGGCAAGACTCGTTGTGGGTTTCCAAGACAAGGATTGGAGGACACTAATGTCCTCGCCAGCATTAATTTACTAGCTTCCTGTTTTCTCTGCTTCTATGCTGCGAGTGCATAGCTACCAATCATGGCATAAAGCTCCCAATAGCCCAAATCCGGATTAGCCTGTATCATATCTCCAACATCCTGTGCCGCCTTCATGTGGCCAGTCTCCGACATGTACCTCAAACAACGACCTATCCAGTCTCGCATACGGGAATCAGCGGAAACCTGACTGGCTAGATAGAGCGGAGCAAGGAGGGTGCAGCACTGAAGCCCTTGCAGGGGTGAGAATGGTACTGTGTTGTCTGGTCGTGCTCCCGGTAGTATAAATTGGGGTACTGCATCGCAGATTTGCCGTGTAATATCACGAATATTACATAATATGCTGGTGTCAATACTAGACATATTGTCTGAGGAATATCTTCGGATGTTGTCATAGAGTATCAGACGCAGAACGCGAATACCGTTGGAAACTTGGGTGATATAGTGGTCTGGGTACATGTCATAATGGCGGCTGAAGATTCGTGGATCATCTTTGACATAATAAATCTGTCGGGGCTGCCAAACTGGCGGTAACGCCATTTCCAAGCTTTGGAGCTGATCGCCCAGGTGCTTTGCCCTCTTAGCAACGTCAATCAGGCAGGTATCTCCTGCTTTCCGGATGTCGGCTTGCAGATCTACGACATGCGCCAAAATTCCCGTGAAGGTCCATTTGGCGCCTTCGCCAAAGGAGTTGAGGCTGTGGCGCAGCTGCATCAGCGCATCTGGGACTCTGATAGCTGCTGCAGCACAACTAACAGTCAAAACGGTAGCAAGACGAGTGGCGAGCTGGCAGCCAGTGAAGCTTGAAAGGATCGTCTTTCCACGGGCTTCGAGCAGAGACATGGCGCCTTGTGCGTGGCTCATCCATGAGGAAGAGCTTTGAGGGCTACGATTAACCATTTTCTCGTACATGTCGAGGAGAAGAATAGATTGAAGAGCCTCCTCTACTCCCGAACTCTGCAATTTGTTCAGAGCCCGGCCTAGTTTTTGGATAGCAGTCACGTAGCTCCCACTAGCCAGTCGCATTAAGTTCGGGTTGTTCAACTGGATGGCCATAAAAGCCAAGCTAGTCGCCTCGACGCTTGTAAACAAGTGATCAAATGTGGGACCCTTGCTGAAGAAAGGGGCTACTGCATCGCAACTCCGCGAGAAGGCGAAGACGTATACATTGAAGAAGGCATATCGAGCGCGGACGTCCCAACCAATCTCCAATACAGTAGGTCTACCAGTATTGGCCCAGGCCTGCCGTGCTACCACCTTCTGCGCTGTGGATTGGGTCTCATTGCGGAAGAGAAGCTCGCAAGGATCCCTGTATCCGTGGCACTTGAGCTTGCCTCTCCGGCATTGCCCGCATCCCTCAGGCAGCAGATCACACTACAAGCATCATAAATTAGCTCACTGGCCATGATAAACGACTATATAGCCAATGAGGGGGCGTACTCGGAGTTTCCTCTGCCTGCAAGGAAGACAGTCCTTTGACGGTCTGCCGCGATACACCATGTGTAGGATAAGAATCCTTCTTGTTGGGGGGTAATAGGTAAGTCCTTTTGACGAATGATGGCATCTGTGGGGGGTGGATTACAAGGCTTCATCCAAACGAGGGCATGAAATGGTCTTATGCTTAGCTTTTATCGCCAGCCGCCCCGCTTTGGTGGTGTTGCTAGTGTCTCGCTTATCAAGGTTTGGAGCAAGGGCAAGGGACTGTCCACTTTTCCTACCCCAGCAATTTCATTTTAACTTCCCGGTCACCAATCGCCTTGGCTCGGAGATTTCAAGGCTTGTCTTAATTAGGCTAGCGTTCCGGACCTAAATACATGGGTAAGCGAAGCAAAGCCGCGTTGTGAGATCAATCCAGTAATCAGGGCCAGTCTTCATGGTGTCGAAACGATGTTGTTGAATATATATATGAAAATGACACCAGCCATAGTAAAAGTCTAACAACTCGTTATTGATCGCAAAGCAAGGTGACAAGAGAACTTCTCTGATTCTGTTCATAATGACCAGAGTTCTTCTTACAGGTAATACATCCATCGCGATATTCACTTTCCAATCTTGGAGTAACCGTTGGTAAATAGGTGGCTATGGCTTCATAGCTGCACACATCATCGATGTGCTTCTCAAGCGTGGTCACTCCGTTGTAACAACGGTCCGCTCGCGAGAGAAGGCGCAAAATATTCAGATTGCTCATCAAGGCGTTCCTCAAGATAAGCTTGACTTCATTGTCATTCCTGATATGGCGTCGGAAGGAGCCTTTCGAGGTTTAGGGGCCCATAATCTAGAAGCCTTGATTCATGTGGCAAGCCCTGTAAGTGGACAGGATACAAAGATGAATTCCCCAGACTCAATTGGTTTTAGTTTCATTATCATATTACGGACCCCAAAAAAGATCTTATCGATCCTGCCGTTCTGGGTACAACTGGAGTTCTAAAGGCAATAAAGGAGTTTTGTCCCACCGTTTGACGGGTCGTCCTTACGTCTTCTTTCGCAGCGATTCTGGACCCTCTACTGGCTTCTTCTGGTGCAGAGAAGACTTATTCGGAGGCTGATTGGAGCCCCCTGACGATTGATGATGCGTATACCAGCCCAGTGAATGCGTACGTAGTGTCTAAGACCATGGCAGAAAAGGCGGCATGGGATTTCGTGGCGAAAGAGTCACCCAACTTTTCCCTATCCACAATCAATCCTCCCATGGTATATGGCCCTGTGAGGCATGACGTCAAGTCTCTAAGCTCCGTCAATACTTCAAACCAACTCCTTGCTGACCTGATCTGTGGCAAGCACAGGTCTGGTTTGCCTCCCACTGGGCTGCCGCTCTGGGTGGACGTTCGCGATGTGGCTCTTGCGCACGTCAAGGCAATGGAGCTGGAAAAGGCCGCCGATAAACGCTTCTTTGTAACCGCAGGCTACTATAGCAATGCGGACATGGGAAGATTCTTTATGAGAATTTTCCAAATCTGCGAAGCGGGTTGCCCGATCAAGAGAGCAGAGGAGGGGAACCAAACCAGAATATGGCATCTTTTGGGTATGACACTTCGAGGTCAACCACAATCCTGGGATTGAAGTGGACACCATTTGAGACGTCTGTTGTGGATACAGTGAAGAGTTTGTTGATGATTGATGCATAGAGAGATTGCTTGAGAATTGTACACAAGTGCAAAATGATAGGGCTTGTTTTCTCGTCAACCTTATGGCATTTGGAGTACTATTAACTTGAATGTATCCAGCGGCATCTATGTAGCTATAGATCTACACTCTCAGGATCATTTTAGCGTAGGGCCATTGCAGTGTCGTGTTCTCTACATCCTGGGCCATCTTGCCTCCTAGCCTGTCTCGATCGTAACGCAGCCAATAAAAAGCATTTAGATGTGCACTCCAATTGGGCTCCCCCTCGTGATAGATGTAGTAGCTAGGCCACCGTATAGCTCGGTGACCGCCACTGGCTGAGGGATCTACTCTTTTCGACCTATATCATTTTTCAGATCGCCGCTCGGCAGACTTGGTTTCTGATTTTATCCGTAGCGTACGGTATCGGAAAACCTTGTCCTCGGGAACCTGGTCTGGAGCCACCCTAACTTGTGGTCGAAGTGGAGTCTGAGCAAACTCAGCGTCTCACATAGGAGGGAGCCTAAATCCGTGGAATCTCCATCACTTAACGCCGGCCGTTCATTCCACGATGAGCCGGCCTCCTGTTATATAGGCAATGCAGGACGTACATGCTTCTAGTTCTCTCTCTTCAACCGCTTCAGATATCGCTACTGCCTTACAGCGCTCGTGTCTCGCGGAATGGCAGTCATAACGAGAGTGCTGTCTCGGGTTGCAGCGAAGCCCTACCAGAGTACTAACATAGGTCCCAGAGCCGTGCACCTGAATGCCCTCGGATATGTCGACTTCGCTCCTGATGACGTCGAGAACCCCAGAAACTGGTCTGTCGCACGGCGAACATATGTCACTATTGTTGCCGTGCTCTTGGTGAGTTGGCTAGACAAGGACGTGCGGCTAGTTTGCTGACCACTAGAAGGTGGTAAATGCTACGTTCGCATCATCGAGTCCTTCGGGCTCTCTTGAGGTTAGCCACTAATTATTTCTAGCGATCACAACTAATTATGAGTAGGGTATATCGCAAGAATTCAATGTTTCTCGTGAGGTCTCCGGCTTGATCGTCACAGTGTTTCTGCTAGGATACTGCGCGGGTCCTTTCGTCTTTGCGCCATTGTCGGAGCTTTATGGCCGGCGGATAATTTTTTGGATCACCTTCAGTCTTTATCTGGGTTTTAATTTTCTGTGTGCCTTCGCCCCGAACTTTGCTGGCCTGTTGGTAGGGCGATTCTTGACCGGGACTTTCGTGTCTTCGCCATTATCAAATGCCCCGGGGGTCTTAGCAGATCTTTGGGATCCCCTCCCTCGAGGAAACGCGATGGCCGGGTTCAGCTGCATGGTCTGGGTCGGACCAGCTCTTGGGCCCCTCATTAGTGGTTTCCTTCAACTGAAAGAAGATTGGAGGTAGGGTTTCTATGTTATCCTCTGGATTGGAGGGGGGACCGCCCTTTTGATGTTTACCCTTCCTGAGACTTACGCGCCTACCATCCTTGAGAGAAAGGCCAGCCGTATTCGAAAGGCGAAGATCCCAGGCTACGAGGACGTCAAGACTGCCACTGAGGATACGGACCGTTCGCTCGTCGACATCTATAAGGTGACGCTAACCCGGCCTTGGATTATCTTATTCGACACCATATCGTTCTTCTGCGCCATCTACATCTCATTCGTTTACTTACTCCTGTACATGCTCTTCTCTATCTACCCTTTTGTCTTCCAGCATAAACGAGGGTGGAACTTGGGGGTGGGACAGCTGCCCCTAATTGGGACTGTTATGGGGGCATTACTTGGCGGTGTGGTCGTGGCAACGGAGACAAGGCTGCGGGCGAAAAGAATGCAGGCCGGAAAAATCATGAAACCAGAGGATCGCCTGGTCTTGGCCATGATCGGGGGCGTGCTATTTCCTGCTACCATATTCTGGTTCTCCTGGACGGGCGAGTACAAGTGCTTCACCCTCTCACCAACCCTTCGTCGAAATTGACCACTTCCAATCTCCATTCACTGGATCGTCCCCACCATAGCCGGTGTCTTCGTTTCCGCCTCGATGATGCTTATTTTCGTCTGCTACTTCAACTACATTGCCGGCTCATACGTTATGTACGCGGCCTCTGCTCTAGCAGCTAATACAGTAACTCGTTCCGCAGCTGGAGCCGCTGCGCCTTTGTTCACAAATTATATGTTCAAGGCTCTCGGAGTCGGCAGTGGCGGCTCCCTACTCCGCGGAGTAGCGACCCTCCTGGCAGTTATCCCGTTTGTGTTCTACCGGTATGGCGAGCGCATCAGGACGAAATCTAAAGTCGCACCTGAAGGAGGGAACAAGAAAAGCTCTGATAAGGAGCAGGCCGTTGAGGGTCATGGGGGGTCAAGGATAGATTCAGATATGACTTCTTAGACAACTCTGTTGTGGTCCCCGGGCATGGTTCATGTATACTAAGACGTCAACCGAAACAATTCAATACGTGGTGGGTGAGGGAGCTACTTTTGGACAAGAGACGGCTGCTTCAGGTGCTGTGGGTAGGGGACAAAGCAAAATTATTCTGAGATTTCCGTCACATACGGCAGCATGTGTATCAGAAACTATTAATAAACAGAGGCTCTGCTGCTCGTTGAGACGGTATATAGTTGCGTGCTCCGCTCAGCAGGAATGCCTTATAAGAAATGGCATAATTGCTCATATAGTTACTTGGGTTCCCGCTATGGGCTCTGCAAGTAAACAGGAGAGGCTTATCCAACAAGTAATCACCCTAGTCCAGCAAAAGACTGGCGCACTGGACACGGCTGCCAAGGCTGGATCACTCCAATCTTGTTGCATACCTCGAATCGTCGTCAAACTTCATAAGGCGCCGCGTAATTGCCTCCAGAAAAACGGCGATTCCTAGGCTCCGTACAGTCGAGGAGGCACGCACGCGTTGCGACGGACGTCCTTCGGACATAACGCAGTCTAGCAGTGCGGATTTTCATATATGATGGTCAAACTGAGGACCATGAGGCTGATTGGCCTACATCTAGACTATACTTCCACCGCGTACTACAAGATTAAGAAAGGGAAAAGCTTACCGATGAGCTATGCTGCGCCTCCAGTATATTTCGGCCTCATTATCTGCATCTAACTCACCTTACTGTTTCACTAACAATAGTGATTGTGAGCCGCAATATTCAATCAAACAACTCAGGCCATACTCCAAGCCAATACCGCTAGACTTGTAGAGGTGCCATTCCCCACCTTCAGCGTTGTCACAAAATCGACGAGTCGGTCCCACATCACATCTACAACAACGTAACCTGTAAGATTCATAAGTATGCACTTGGCCAATGCCAAAGATTTGTCAAACTAGTCGCAGAGGGAGCGCGATGCAAAGGGGTATACACAAAGGTATTTGGTATACCATGCAAGCATATAATTCTGGATCGAATGGCTTCTGTCACTCTATTGGAGATGTCAGACTTTCATCCTCGTTGGTGGCTAGATCGTTCTGAAGCTCCTGAAGCTCCCGAAGCTCCCGAAGTACTTACACTTTATCCACGAGGGTTCGTACCTATACTTCGGTTGCGTCTCCGAGGATGCCCTCCTGCGCGAGCATTACGTGGCCGTGGTTCCCGAAGTACAGCACGAGAGCCGTCCTTGTTCGAAATACAGGAGGCATCTCAACAAAACAAAACAAGCTCCAGTCATCTCGATCGCAATCCCAGGATACACTTGATGGATCTCATGATTCTCCCTCGCAGTGTTCTCAGCGCCCTTCTAATTCCTGCAATCCGGGCTAAAGATGCCGGAAGCCTGAGTCTACGTCCAGACATAAAAAGAAGGTATACCCTATCCTGAAGAATGGAAGTAGAAGATTAGAAGATCAGTTCTCCAGAGGGTTATAAACTTCCCAAGGCAATGAAAACGCTATGGATACTCAACGTCTTTACACCTTTCCTGTTGTTGGTGCACTCATTACCACTAGAGGATGGATATTCGTTACAGCTTGAATGGCAAGCATATAAGTATAATTCAATCAACTAAACACTGGATAGAGTTCTACTAAATACAAAAGGCGCTTCTAAGATCATCCCAGCGCTGATACAAGACTTTAAATACTGGTCTGAATATTCTCCAGCTGCATATTGCTCTCGACAAACAAGGTTCCAACTTACTTAGCTCCGTTAAGGTCCTTATAGGTAAGTATGACTAGCGTATACTTCGAAAAACTTTGCAGTTTCTATATTTTCTATGTTTAAGTACGGCTAAACGCTTCAATAAGTATGGTTACAGGACCATTACTAGCCTTCCTTGATTCCCACAAGCTTCAATGAATCTTTCCAAAGACGTGCCTCGTTCTCTGGATCATAAGTCTGACGCACATAACCAGACTTAAAGATATCGCCATCGTCGTCCCCACGTTTCGCTTCTTCGCAATCCTCCTCGAGGTACTTTCCTCCTTTACCTTCCCATTCCTTGCCAACAGCCGCTACAACAGTTGTAGCAGCGCCTTCTGCGGGGGTTTTCTCCGCCTTGATAAACTTCTCGTTGGTGAGGTATTGCTCCAAAACTTCAGGATCCATGTTCCTGGAAATATCTGTGTTGATCATGCCAGGATGAAGACTCAGCCCGTGAAGACCGCTGCGACCGTAACGACGCTCCAATTCGTTGGCCATGTAGATGTTCGCAAGCTTGGAATGCGCATATGCCGTCCCAAAATGATATCCGCCTTTTTCGAAGTTGTAGTTGTCACTGTCTTTCAGTGTCACGGCTCGATGGGTGGATGAAGAGGTAAGAACGACCCTGGAATGAAATTCGGGGGTCGAGCTAGCAAGCAAAGCAGGCTTGAGCAATTGGAAGAAAAGGAAATGGCTGAGATGATTGGTAGCAAATTGAACTCCGTGGCCATCCCCGGTGAGCGTCATCTTCTCAATTCCTGTAATGCCAGCATTGGCAACGAGAACGTTGACTTTGTTGTTGGTCTGAGCCAGGATGGTTGCTGCCGCAGCTCGAACACTTGCGAATGACCCATTGTCCATGTCAACCACCGATACGCGACCTCGTTCCAGAATTCCGGCAAGATTGGATTCAGCCTTTTTGCGGTTGCGAGCGGTGAAGAACAGTGTAGCGCCCGTCGCTGACAACGCTCGTGCGACCTCGAGGCCGATTCCAGAAGTGGCTCCAGTCATAACGATGACTTTTCCGACAAGTTTACCTTCAAGACCGTCGTTTTGAATGATTTGAAGGGCAGTTGGGTATTGACCCTTAGCAGTGGTAGCAGAACTCATCCCGACAAGAAGTGTAGTGCAAATGATGGAAGTAGGCAGTGAGTATTCTGTGATGGGTTTGAAGGATAAATGAGGCCATTGTCTACCTTTAAATACTGTTCGGCTCCAATTCTTTTCGTCGAATTCTATAGAATGCGACACGGCTTCCGCCAAGTTCGTGGTCCGCTGAATGAAGTTGCATAGAAATCATAAGCGTGACCAATCACGAAAGAGACGCTCAGCCGCTCTTTGTCCGACTGACCGGCCGCAAAATCCGCATTCTTGCGGCCGTCGCGGCGGCGCTCCTTATCCTCTATTCCACCTCGCCTCTACATGCATTTGTCTAATCTACCCATTCTTCGGATACCTCATTGTTTACATCTGTAGACCAATCAGAAACATCACAAATTCACTGCCGACATCGGCGGACCTGGTTCGACCTTCCAGACGATGCAGACCCCTGGCAGTGATTTAAGCCTCCCTAACACCGCGCAGCAAGTGTGCTTCTCGTGTAGGACGCGGAAGAGAAAATGCGACAAGCTTCTTCCCAGATGTTCGCAAGGTGTTAAGTGAGCCATTCCAGGAACATGCCGCGCTCTCACTCCATCTAGACTAACACGCACAAATAGAAGAGATTCCACATGTCAATACCTGAGACCAGCCGAAAGTCGCACTCCTGAGTCTACATCTGATCACTTATGGTACCATTCTCCCACCGCTGATGACTTACCAAGAACCCAATGTATCGACTTTCCGACCTTGCTGTTTTTGGGCCCCAGCATCCTGAAGCATGGGCAGACCGACACTATTGGAGCCTCCATCCTGGTCTCTCAACATGTATTTCGACTACTGGGAGATATTGAGGATATCCGTGATTCAGCATCCAGGTTCTTTGGCCAAATACATAGTTGGATGCGATTTATTTCCAAGAAACGGTTCTACGACCTCTACCTACGACCCGCCTACCAGTCGCGTGCAGACATTGTTCTTTTCTTCCTCGCTTTGAAGCTCATTACCACACCACCTCCGACCAACCCGCGAAATCCACGGACCCAGTTATCACGCCACTAAACACTTTTATCTAGAAGTTGAAAGCTCTAGCATCTTCTCAATTTGTGTCTTACAAGTTGGCGTACTCATAGCCTTTTACGAACTCGGACATGGAATATATCCTGCAGCTTACATGTCGATTGGTGCATGCGCGCGGTATGCGCATGCCCTTGGTGTCAATGTTGGCGGGGCATCAAGGCCGAGAAAAATCCTTACTTTGGTTGAGGTAGAGGAAAGACGGAGGGTTTGGTGGGCAATCGTGATTTTAGATCGGTTCGTCTGCCCTTGATCTTCGGTCATAACGCTTTAATTTTCAGCATAGATATGGAGTGCGCATTAACGATCACAGGTTCGTGAGCATAGGATGTCCTGGGAGACCGTTCGCAACGGCGGAACCTCCAATCGACTCCCTTTTCCCAGCAGATGATGCAGCATGGGATGAAGGAGTACGTATGCCTGTAGTGTTCTCGAATCAAAAGCCCTCTGGAGTTGGTCACTCCAGCTTGACAGAGTAGTGGCTAAATTGGCAACCCAATCTGGATTATCAGACCAGCTGCAAAGAGCTCAAGTTTTGGAAAATCGCTGAAGCAACTATTGTTCGCTATAGGTCTTGTGCTAACGCGTTTTCCAGTTTGTCAGCCGAGATTCTTGCTGGACGCTATCATTACCATCAAGCACTCACATGAGCAGGTGTTCTCTCCTATGTCAAGCCGCATGAATACTCAGTCAGGTCCTTGAAACAGTCTCGAATGAAACTAGGATACAAGGAGATGCCTGGGTGCAGCTCGACCGAACCCTCAATTCCATGCTTTCTGCTGCGCTTGAGGTAGTATCCCCAGGATTTTGCCAGATTTCTTTCATCTACAGGTATGATCCTTCATTTGTCATTGAACTTTCCTAAGTCTCCAACTGCAGTGCACTCATCGCTCTCTATACTCCCTTCCTCGCCCAAGATGCACCCAACACGCCCCGCGCTGAACGCGGAAGAGTCGTTTTACAAGAAATCACCGAGCGAATAAAAGCAAATCTCATAGAGCGGCAATGCGCCGCTGATCGCGACCCTGATGAGATGTCGCCGTGGGGGCTTTTCTTCGCATACCAGATCTGCGCATTTCATATGCGGGCTGGCCAGGAGACTGAAGTTGTGAAGAAATTGCGTGATGCATTTCCGAGGATTGACGTGAGGTGGAATGTTGCTGGTATGTGGTTTTTTTTTTTCATTTGCTTGTCTGAACGTGGCTAAATGATACAGGAACTTATATACAGCTTCTGGAGGCGCAGGAAGTCATGAATCATTTTGACCGAAGGGCGCAATGACGGTTTAAAGACCTACTTGAACGTCGTTAAAAAAATCAACGTGTAAAGGAGGCTGGGAGCAAGCCAAGCTTAAAAAGGCTGCTTAGAAGGAGGAAGAAAATATTACAAAGGTAGTAAAACATTAGCTAAAAGAGGATATCAAACAGGCAAAGAAAACCTCGCAAATATCCTTATAATAATATCGATAAGCACAGAAGGAGATAATCGTCGAAGATTATTCAGTAATGGTGGAGGATACACTTCCGGTGATAACAAGGTGTGGCCGCAATATAAAGCCACCCTGACGCTATCGCACCGAATAAAATACTGCATAATACTAACAGGGCTCACGCGAAAGCTACACCAAAAAATTGCATGCATTTAGCTTTATTATTGACTGTTATAGCTTCGAATTCACAAAGTTGTCTTTATTGTTTGAGCATAAAATGGAGATTGACCGTTTACAATTTGATCCAAACGTGCTAAAGAAACGATGTGGTTCATGGAATGTCCAAAATAGCAGACAGGGGCTCTGAAAACCCCATGAACACAGTATCAGTGGTCTGTGTAATCATTCTTCATCCTTTCCTCTCTAGTCTTCTCTATCCATGTATTCACCCTAGCAATAGTATCGCGAGTTGATTGTTCGTTCGACAGGAGAAGGGACATGATTTCAGCTGGACTAAATTCCAGCTTTGGTACCTTTTCGACAACCTCTTGCGCCAGTTGAGATAGCTCGGAGCCTTTGATGATCTTCTCTTCCGCGCTTCGATGGACTTCATTCTCGCCTGTCTTGTCCCGGTTGACTTTAATCCAATTGGGATCATAGACGAAGAAGAGCTCGCAAATCATATCTGCATCGGCCAGGTGAAAGTAGACTTTCATATCCACACGGCCGGGACGTATGAGCGCGGGGTCTAGGTGCTTAACATGATTAGTCGTCATGATCAACAATCTGCCTTCAGGCGATCCCAGACAGTCGAGAACGTTAAGGAGAGTCAAAATGGTTACTTTTCCGGCAGCATGTTGAGGGTTGTTTTGGTTAGGGCTGCTTGTAGCATCCGCATTGCGATTCTGTGAACGATTCAGGCCCGTTGCGTCAACATCTTTGAGCAGCGCAATACAGTGCCGCGGGAGCCCGACGAAGAGCGTTTTAAGGCTCTGGTCATTAAGGCTAGATATGGATAGACGTAGACATCTAGACCAAATTGCCCAGAAATCGAAAGGCTAAAGCTAGATTTCCCAGTTCCAGGCGGTCCATGAAAAAAGTAAGTACCGTCATTGATAAGGAATACCGCGCGTTGCATACCATCTCTTCTTATTTCTATTATTTTACTTCTATTTAGGTAATACTATTTACCTTTCTATAAGTCAATAATTACTACTATTAAAGTTAATTATTAGCTTATATTTATATTGTAGTGTAGTACAAAGGGTCTATAGACATGGAGGAAAAAGGTTATGTAAAGGGAAAAGTTAGGTGACCTTGGGCAAAAAGGGTTTCTACTTGCAATCGGAAACCCAAGGCCCCAGATACCACTGGGAGGGAGACACGACAACAAGAGACACAACCAAGAGAGACGCACAGATAGTAATCACTAAGAATTAAGCAGTCGACAAACAGATGTTCGACCGTCATTCGTAATATTTCCAGTCATATAGTGGTTTTCACCGCTCGATTCCCTGTCCATCCACCGACTGCGGGTTGCAAAATCGAACACCCCGAACAACACTACACTACTCGCTTGTGTGGAGCGTTATACGATATGCCAGGGCTTGGCCAAGGCTACCATAGGCATACACAGTGAACAGGGAGGAACGTTAAGTCAAAGGAGAAGTACAACTAATAATAACTTAATTTAAGCCTTTTATCAAGTGTAGGTTTACAGTATTAAAAAATCCAATTTTGATGCTTAGGTGGCTACCCGTGTAAGTGGAAAGGAAGAACATACCTATGGTATATCGACAGTGCCGGGATGTACGTGAGATCAACGGCCACAATCATGAAGCATGTTACAAGTGGCATCCGCACCGGTTCTGCTATTTTTCTGGAGTTCACAGGGACTTACCTTTCTGAGGGTGATTCAATTTCCCACCAAAACGGCAAGAGTTTGTGATGAGATTGAGCCGCGAAGAAAGAGATAGTCGCCACTTGAGCCTTCTGGGAGAGGAGTCATAATACTGATGGCTTTGGATGCTCCCAGTTATTGACGCTCTTGTTAGGACTCCTATGGCTCTTATATGGACCACGAGATTGGGCATCAACTTCTCTAACTCTAACTCCCATTCTCTGCTAGATGACTTCAGCCATGTAGAAGCCGACAGAAGAGAAAATTCATATGTAATGAACGCCCATAACTACACAGGTTACGTTCATGAAAAAGAAAGCCTTATGCACTGCAAACAACCTTCGATCACTAGAATTTGTAATAATTGTTCAAAGCGCAAGACAATTGGAGAAGTGTAGCAATGACTTTAGCAAATTCAAGCATGTGGATTCTCGGAATAGATTCTAGTTCTAATTTATGGATCATTAGACACTCCGTGCAACTCTCATGAGGTGAAGTCAACTCCGCGCCTGATACGCATCTGCCCAATAAAGTATAACATCAACGTCATACGGGTTATTCTTGGCTGTCGACGGGTCCGGCCTCGGACCGGAAACTGAGCGGTATGCTGCAAGTGGCCGCAACGAATCTCGGGGTCAGGAAGAAATCCCGCTTCCTCTAGTGTGGATGAATGGGTTAGCTCAAGTGGCCTAGCAAAGATAAGACTGCACATAGATGCTAGATAGGAACCAGTCACGTTCGAAAGAGAAAAGATAAAAACGAACCGTCGTTTCGTATACAGGCCTTGTGTCGTCTACGTCGAAGACATCTTGAAAGAACCAGGAGTGTTGGCGGTATTGCCACCAGGACGGCTACAGTGGCGACAATAACTTCGGCGTTCATTTCGAACATGACTAGGACGAGCTGGAAATCGTTGAGATTCGATTTGAAGGAATAAAATCAGGGGTGATTGCTGTTTATCTGGAAATGAAAGATGCTGAGTTGGGATGAGTTTTTGAGTCTCGAGAATGGACTTGAAAGAATTGGCTTGGAGATGTATGGATCGATACTGGGTATAACCTATGTGCTTGATGGTTTGAAACCTTGCCCCTTTGGAGATGATGGTTTGTATCTGCTCCAATAAGGCGGCAAACGTCCAATGTCTGGTTCATCTCCGAGTTGATGGTTTGTTTCTGAACCAATGAGGCAGATCTCGGCCTGTCTGACCAATCCATGAGTTCAATAACACGGGCATATGTCGTCTAACCAATCAGCGAGTTGACGGATCGTATCTGATCCATGGGGCGGGGGACACCCGTCGTTTGGCCAACCCCTAGTTGATGGTTTGGATTTGGTCCAATGAGGTCAATCCATGAGTTGATGGTTTTGTATCTGACCTATGACGTCGGCCTCTGGTGTCTGACTAATCTTTGAAGGCGATGGTTTTGTATCTGACCCATGACAAGCGAACCGTGCACCTGCATTCACCGGTTGGTCTACGTGTCCGGGTGGGTCGCGATTCGACGCCCCCATGCAAAGGACGTAGTTACACAAAATGTAGTTCAGTGCATCATTGTCCTAAAGGTGACAGCGAGGCAGCCACAAACTGCACGGTGCCGAATCAAAATCCTGCAAATGTCCTTCTGCGCCGCGCACATACATGCAAGTGGTCTCGACTTTTTTCGTGGGAGTTTGTGACTTGTCAATAAGTAGAAGTCAAAAGATCGAGAGGCTGCACTTCCACTTACTTCAACACTATTCTCTTCGAGTTGATGGTTTGATCCGAAGCCAATGGCATTCACTTGGCGCTGCAGCCTCTTGGCTAGTTCAGAGCGCACAAAAGCTCTACGCCCCTCTACATCTCAATCATCGCTCTTTTTTTGTTCCCTATTTTGTTCCATTACTCTGTCGTTTGGCCTTGTATTGCACAGGGTACTTATCGGATACCGCAAATCCCCCACCACTTACCCTACGTAGGAATCAACAATGCCCAAAAAGAAGGCTTGGGAGGAGCATCGTGAGGAAATTGTAAGACTTTTCGTCCAGGAAAGGTGGACTTTGGACAAAATAATCATTCACATGGACTTGAACAAAAATTTTCATGCAACGTAAGCCAAATGCTAGCCACGTTCAATACGACCGCCTTATCTTACTAACAATCCTCCAGCAAGCCGTCATACGAAAGGTGGTTGCGGAAGTGGGGAGCCCGGAAGAACATTGTGGGATGGAGTGCTATAGCTGAGGGCTATGAACAGAGGAGATTGAACGGCAAAGAAAGCATGATTACGTTGGGGACCAAAAATGTTTCAACAGGGAGAGTCAAGAAGGCGGTACTCCGTCATATCACAAAGACTAAGGCCATATATCTCAAACATAGCAAGAGTAAGTGCTTTGTGCCATAACATTCGAGAGTGAATTATTCGTTCAGTGCTGATAGCAAACGATAGCCCCGGTGCCTCTAGAGTTGCCAGATCGTATTTGGCTTCGGACTCCCAGTCCTGGGCTGCCAACTCAGCTTGTCTATGATGATTGGATTAATGCAAGTCCCTGGCTCACATTTTTGCATTCCACGGGTATCCAAGGTGATCCACTCTTTGAGGCTCGATTTTCTGGACCTGTGTGCTAACACCTACGTCAAAGCTGCAGATTTTGAAGCAACACTCGCGAAGGTGTTTAGCTCAAGCACCATGACCAAAGCAACGATGATCGCATCTACCTCTACCACTTCGAGTCCCATGAGTATTCTCGACTTGGTGTTTGGTCAAAAATCCTTGGCCAATCTCCAGGGAGCGGAAACAGTTTATGCAACTGCCATGAGACTACGAAGCCTCATTCCCGAGGAATACAACTGCCAGCATCACAAGACCGCAAAAGCCCTTTGCGACCGATCGAGGGCTTACCCTTCTGAGGAGATAATGATACAGCTCTTCCTCCTCGCCAACAATTTTATTCACCTCAGCGATGGAGTGACATATTGTCCAAGTCATGATAAACGAATTGTGAAGCTATTACACCAACTCGGCCACAATGGCCGCCAACACATCAAGGCCTTACTCTCCATACAAAACCCTACCGCCGATGCTATTAAAGAACAATTATTTGCTAGTATTCTGAGATCGGGGGACTTAGCCATGCTGCAATTCATCTTGACAACTAGTGTTGATCTTGAGGTGATCATCGAGAAGCCCACGATGCATTTTGCTTACACCCCATTATCTCTTGCGGCCGATATTGGAAATGAAAAAAAGGCGCTTGATTCTGTCAGTCTACTTATTGACGCTGGAGCCGATGTTAACTATAGAGGTGACCCTCACATAAATTCTGCACTCGTCCCCGCTCTGGAAAGGGGACACATTGCTGTTGTTAATAAACTTATTGAAAAGGGGGCACAAGCCTGCAGACTCTCGCTGAAGTTTGCCATCGATACCGGGGATGACAAAATCGTGCAGAAGATCCTGGAAGCGGGCGCAAATGTCAATGACTACTTCTGGGGCCGGGGAACGATGACGCCGATCGGCTTCGCTGCGCAGCATGGCCATATTAGCATAGCACGCATGCTGATTGCAAAGGGAGCTGCCCTAAACGTAGGCCAGGGCATGAGATGCGCAGTATCCTCCTGCTGCGACCACAACGAATATGATGGAAGCACCGCACGTATAGCACCTCTCGGTGTAGCTATATCCAACGGACAATTGGAAATGGTCGAACTGTTACTGGAGCAACTTAATGGAGACGCCAACCAATTGTCTGTGACTCAGTACGCCTGGTCACTGCTGATTGCTTGTGATCGAGGTCACGACGATATAGCCCTGAGACTTCTCAATGCTGGTGCCGACGTCCACGTAGCAGATTCAATCGGAATTACAAAGCCATGCAGAGAAACCACCTTGCTCTCTGCCATGGTTCGGCGACCGTATGGTAAAAGAAATATAAACCTTTGTAAGGTTCTGATATCCAAGGGTGCTCGTTTGGACTACGCCTTGCTTGAAGCGGCTCGTTCGGGCAATTACGAGTTCGTCGCATTCCTTCTAAGTCACAAGGCTCCCGTAAAAGTATCAGATACAGGCGTCAACCAGACGGCCCTTGGCTGTGTTATTGAGGGAGGGGCTGTCAAAATGGCTCAATATCTTTATGATTTGGGGATTGTTGACGCGGGGAACCCAAGCTGCATTGGAAATGTGGACATGGTCCAGTTTCTGCACGAGGCTAAGCTACTGTCAGGCATTCTTCGCGCGAACGGCTCAGCCATTTTTTGCAATGCTATTCGCGATGGCGGCAAGTCCCTAGTCAAGGAACTGATGGCGCATTATGATGATATTGACTTCAGTCAAGCATCGGGATGCGCTGGACAATCCTCGAAATCGTTTTTACCCTTAGACACCGCAATTTGTTCTGGAATGCTTATGTTGATCGATTATCTCCTCAAGCGTGGGGCGACATTTGGTCGGCTAACACTTCGTCACGCTGTGGAACACGAACAGCACGAGATAATATTGAATGTGCTTCTCCAGTCCATCCCCGATACTTGGGGTCCCAACGATATCGAGCCTGAAGACGGGCCGGTGGGCGAGTTCGATAGAGGCAAGTACGTCAGAGACCTGGAGTATCCTCCCGCTCTTATAATGGCTATCAAGAAGGGCCATTCCTCTGCTTTCCACACTCTTCTCAAAGCAGTGAACTGGGGGCCTAAGCGCATTGGGGAGGCGCTTACAGCTGCGATACTATATGATGAGATTGGCCTGGCTGAACATCTACTGCAAGCTGGAGCGTCGCTCGAAGAGGAATGGTCTCGCGGCAACAATGAACCTGGGGTCGTGTCTGCATTGGCTGCTGCCGTAAAGACAAAGAGAGCCAGATTAACTATGCGACTAATTGAGGCTGGCGCAAATGTCAATAAGCCAGTGGACGGTGCTTGGGCTCGTACGGCTCTACAACAAGCAGCGGAGATTGGCGACCTGAAACTCGTCGACATTCTTCTGGACGCCAGAGCTGAAGTCAACGCCCCACCAGGTTGCCCCATGGGCGCTACTGCCTTACAGTTCGCAGCGATTAGAGGTTACACAGAAGTTGCATGCAAATTGCTGCATGCTGGAGCTAATGTCAATGCCAAGGGGTCCACATATGAAGGTCGAACTGCTCTTGAGGGTGCCGCAGAAAATGGCCGGCTTGAAATGGTACACTTGCTCCTTAACTCGGGAGCAAGACTCAAGGGCATGTATAGACGCCAATACCTCAATGCGGTGAAACTCGCTCGAGAATATGGCCATAACGCTGTAGCTAGGGCCATCGAGTCAATACATTCTACCCGGACCGAGCAAACTGATTTGGACCACGATGACGATTATTTATCTAACTGGGATGAGTCGGAAAGCGAATGGACAGATGACGAACAAGACGTAGAAGAGACTACTCTTCCTACCACCGGGGCTTGTGCGGACGGATCCATCCCCTCATCAGAATGCCAGGAACCTCATGAATGGATGGAGATGGACCAAGCAGATGGTGTAAGCTGTGTAGGTTTGCCTTCAGGAGCCAATGATATCATGGGTGAGGATAATTACTTTGAAGAGAACTGGGAGTTGTTAGCCGAAAACGACAACTTCATGGATCAGAGTTTCGGACAATGGGGATCATTGTTTGATCTCAACGAAACTCAGAACTTTGCTGGCGATCTAGAGTTCCCAGGATTTGAGGAGTTGCCTACAACGGGCTTACAGCTTGAGTGGGATCCTTGAGGCCGACCTACTACTCTGGCAACAGAAGGAGCGAGCAAATTTTGAGTCTTCTATTTGAGAAGAGTGCAACCAAACCTGTGTAGGATATTGCGGTAGGCAGATATTACCTTGGAAAGCAACGCTGCATCAAGGAGAATTAGACAATATGTGGACTTTCATTACTCGAAAGAAATCGTAGAGCCTGCCTCATACTCTCAAGCGGGTAGCTACCATTATCAAGGTGCTATTGTATCCGGGCAATACCAATTCACTCAAACTTTGAAACATCTCGCTCGACAAGATTCAGGGCGAAATAAGTGAGTAGGTAGTGTGAACCTGACGGCTTGGGACGCGTGTGATTAAAGTAAAGCATTGAAAAGCACACTACCGCGTCTGAACGGACAATCTCGCATCCTAAAATGGCAAGTTCGTAGTTCGGTTGGAATGCTACAGATCTGGGATGCGGTAGTACAAGATAGTATTCGTCATCAACACCGCCGGGAACATTCCTGAGTGCGTCGTTTTCATCCTCCGGGACAGCAACGCCAACGGTAGCTTACGATCTGAAGAAACTCAGATGTCAACTCTCCTACGGGGTCCGATGCTTTGGATGCACACCACGCATCAACGACATCAGCAAATGCTACTCCTTCCTGCATGGACCTCATAAGATTGGATTGAAACATCAAGTTGTTGGGATATGCAATCAGGACGAGACTCAATGCCTAGGACTAGCTGCGCGCCCTCCAGGCTGAAGAACGACGAGGGAATTGAGGATTGCCTTGTTCCCATTCTTGGAGCCCAACTACGGAGTGAATAGTTTGACAACATGATTCATACTCGTTACCGTATATAGGCTACTCTTTCACCTCACATGTTTTGTTTCGTGAAACCTTTGACACCCAAAACCCTAAGGCTTGAAGTCGATTTATACTTAAACTAGTAAACTAGCAAACCAGCAAAAACAGCAACTAGCAAACCGTTAAACGACGAAAATGGCAACCGGCAAACCGGCAACGATGAAAATGGCAACCGGCAAATGATGAAAATGGCAATCAGCAGAACCGGCAACGCATCCTGGCCTATACGCGCTGAATTTCTCAATAATCTTCCCAAGGTTCTCTTCTGGTAGACCCACTTCAGTCCTCAAAGCACTGCAATTTTTGGTCTCCAAGCAGCCGCTTTGATGCATCAAGCAAAGAAAGCATTGAAAATGCCTTCCCCTCCTCTGAAATCTTTTCTGGGATATACGAGAACAGCTATCAAGGGAACCATCCAGGCTGGAGATGTATGCTGCAGATATTTGGCTGGTTAGATTTCACGCATTACGTGCCCACCGAGCTAGTTGCTCCTTGATACAAAGAGCTTCAAATTACTGTTTACATGCAATTAAAATGTGAACTCTAATTTTTGTTCAACAATAATTTATTCAACTAATGTAACATTAGCTATTTGATATATTGTTTATAAGTAATTATATTATTTAAGGGGGAATGAGAAGGGTGTTAGAAGGTAGAGGTCTATAAAATTCGCGATGAGGTAGTGATTTGTGTGGAGCTGTACAGGCGTAGCATAGCCTGGTGGGCGAGTACGTGAATTGTGGCAAATAGTGCGATGGTGTGAATCTGGATTTCAAGCTTTTGTTTATATCTATCCAGCTGCCGGAAAAGTTGATTTCAGGCGCTGGTCAACAACGGGGTCACCAAGGAATGGCTCCAGAATGACACCCGGAATGCTATGACATGACTATGATGCGCTCTGCATAGGAATGGAGATAACTCAGCATTCCAGCCATCAAAATTACCACTGATAAGATAAATTTGTTGTCATTGGATTGTCACATCAAACATCAAAACGCGACGTAGATACCCCAAATCCTTTGTGGTCAAGATCACGCCATAAAGCAAGTGACAACAGCTCGTCGGGTGCCATTCAATCAGAATACTCATTTCACCTCGTCCATGGCTAAGAATCCGCCCGACGAAAGACTTGTTTACCTTGCACTCAAAGCAGTATTTCGGGTTGACAAGGCCAAGTTTCGTAAAGAAAAGAATGTCCGCAAACTAATTCAGCATTATGAAAATGACTTCAGCGTACGAAGCCTTATCGAAGAGCATACGGTCGAAAGTCTATGTCATGTAGCAAAAGGCCTCTTGAAGGATCAAATATTTGAGTCTACTTTGAAAGCCAAGATCCGCTTCCCTGAGGTCTTTGAAGTCTCTCCTGCCCAAACTGCCGAAAGAGCGATATCCGAATCGGAAGCAGCAAGAAATGAGATTGTGGCCATCCAACATATGATGGGAGGCCATGGAACTGAGTTTAAAGAAAATACCCGTGACATTGTGGAACCTGGTATGCATTTCTATTTCGCTGAATGCAAACGCCTGCTGAGTAGTAGAAACAGAATCTCATGCCACAAACACCAACTGTTTACAGACCACATCTGCTGCAATATCTCTCTATCCTGTGTACCTCCCGTTTGATGTTCAACATCGCTTGCTTGTTCGAGTACAACAAAAGCTCGAAACATCTTGCTATGCGTTTGCGCAGGACAAACTTGGGGGGGTATTGCAAAGAGAGGGTTGGGATTGTGCTGAAGCAGTTGAACTCAATCGCTGGTCCAAGATATTTATTACATACGAAGACGAATTTCACCCAGATGACCTTGGGAATATAGCGAAGCCATTGCCGACCTCTTGAAATCAGTCACCCAGCTTCGGCATGCCGCCGTCCACCGACTTCGCATGACAGCAAACAGGGTATTACAGTTCATAGTCGATGCTGAGTTGCTCATCAGCCTATTTCAGAATCATGACTTCATTCGCACAATGTCAACAATACGGCAACAAACTCAATGTACTATTGAAGACCTGGAGAGAAATAAAGACATGTTGGAACTACGGCAAGTCGAGATGAGGAAACGCTTTGCAGCAAAGAGAGCCGAATTGGATTTACAGGAACGTGAAGCAGTTCAGATTATGGTGAAAGAGGACAGGGAGTATGCTTTCTTTGCAGGAATGAACCTGGAACAGTCCTTAGTTGCTCCTGCTACAGTCATCCATACCCAATCATTCACAGAAGCAGGATCCTCTTCTGAAACGGAGTTCGACGAATGCAGCATTGATGAGTCTGAGGCTAGTCGGGAATATACGAATTAGCAGTATTATCATGTATTTAAGGGCCTACTACGCTACTTCAATAGATAGATGGTCATATGTCTTCAGCCATACACAAGTTACTTAGTGATTTGTTATTAGCTTTCAATAATAAAGCACTAGTCTAAGACCTACGTGCGTGTGAAGGGAGTGAGGGTAAGAGAATCAATTGATGTTGGTCCTTTGGTCTGATATATGGAGCTGGTATATATACGAGTGTAATATTGTAAAGAACCAATAGGTACCCTCATTATAATATATTTGTTTGGTAGGTGAATCTAAGTTTCGGGTTTTGGAAAGATGCATGTCGGAAAATCAGAGACAGCATTGCCACTGAGCCGCTGGTCAAAAAGTCCCATTTCAAGACATGAAAAATGACTCACACTCAGATCAATACCCAATTTAAGATTGGGCCTCTTTGCAGTATATCTATTGCTTATGCTACTCTAGCGAATGTATAATCTTCTTCAAACACTCTTAAAAAACATTTTTCCTTTCGCTTAATTCTTGGCTCTCGTCTCTTCATGTTGACCTTCCTGTATGTTGTTTTACTTTTTTCCCCCGGAATTTTTTATTATATTTTCTTTATAAATAAATTATTGAATCAATAAACAAGATCAAAATTTTGCCTTAGCAGCGCAAAACCCAATTGTAAGAAGATGTTTCTTAATGCAATTAAAAATCTTGTCCCACTTAACGGTGTAGAATACACAAACCAGGTGCCTCGTGATACTTATTGCCAAGATTAAATTATACATACAGCAGCAGTACCATTATCAAAGCTCACAAAACACCTTATCTGCTACTCTTATTTCACCATGATGCACATTTTATAAGTGCAGGATACGGAAATTTCACAGCAACTCGTTAAAGCAAATCACATGAACACGCAAAGCACAACACGCGTCTTCCAAAATCCAAAAACTAAATAATCATACACATGACTTCGTCTACCAACCCATAAGAAATTTTGAATCAAAAATCTAAACCTCCCGAATCTTAAACTCAAACATCTGATTGGACAGCACCGAATTCCTATCCCTCATTTTATCCGCCGCCTCTGTACCCGCCACCGGCACCCGATACTCAAACCGCTTGCCAGGCGCTGCAGTCCTCCCATCTGGCAGCGCATACGGGAAGGGCAGGTACTCTGGCAATAGGCCTAGTTGACGTAGCACGGTACCCTGGTCCCAGCTAATATGTTCGTGGTACAAGCGATCGCCACGGATATTGACGACGGCTGTAAATGGGACTTGAACCTTGAGATTAGTTGGGGGAATGCCGGGTACCCTATTGCGAGATGTTAGTTTGATCACAGCGTAGCAGGGGAAATAATAACGTACAGCCAGTCAAGCTCGCGGTCATGCGTAAACGTGAAGATGAACTCGTCGATTATGCGATCAATGGCGATTGATCTACTGATGAGCTCTAGATTTGTGTCGGCTGAGTTGTTGAAGATGAAATTGTGAGCGTAGAAATTCGTCAGGGGCCCTCTTCCCACTCCACCCGTAAGCTACATCTGTTAGTTTGGCCATGTCAGAAACTCTTTGAGTGAAAAACATACAGTCGGCACATGATTCACATATGGCTCTTGAACCATGGTGCTCATGGTGTGCTCGACAGAGCGATCTGCGAACTCGTAAAAGGTATGTTCCTCCCATATGAGCTCAAGGTCGAAATACGGACCACCCATCTGGTTTTTGAGATGTGTGATGGTCCTTGTGTGCGATATTGCCTCAGTGGTGTAGTGGAATGACTTTTGAAATGGAATGGCAAAGGTGTATGACTGCACTCCGGGATAGTAGTACATCGTCAATCTTTCGGATCTTAGTGGCCTGTCGCTGTCTTGACCTGCAAGATGATACACAGATGGGGCATTTGATGCAGGGAGAGAGCTTTGCTGAGCGATATTTGCGTACATGACAGTAGCCGCAACTTCTTGAATGCTGTTTACTGCCTCTGCAGCAATATTCCAGCATGCCGGGTCGTACGCTATGGGGACGGCACCATTAGACACTATGCAGAATGCTTTGACAGTGAGCCCGACTTACCCACGACGCCAATTTTTTCTTTTGGAGCACAATTCTCGTTTTGCTTCAATGCCTCCACGGCGTGTCTCAGTGCATCTTCAGTATCTTTTTCCAGAGCTTTTTGCTGGATCTCAACTACTGCGTAGCCTTCTTCAGCCCATTTGATCAAATGTGATGGGACACCGTCTATGATTTTAGTGGAAGCATCTGAGTCTGGGACAAGAAGGATAATGCCTGGGCCATGTCCTCTGCGAGTCAGTGGAGATAGGATAGACACGCCGGGGAGAAGTTCCCTCAGGTCTTCTTTGGGGAGTGGTGGTGGAGGCTTGGAGATGTCGTTGAACATTTTGAATACGATGTATGAGGCGGGGGGTAATGTGGATTCCAATCAATTTCTTGAGATGTGTATACAAGGCGATGTAGGTTTGCAAACATTGATATTGTTATGCCTGATTGTGTAAAAACCGAATGGTATGATCAATTGTCCCTCGCTGTGTTCGCCTAATGCACGCATCATGGTTGGACTGGGACTGACTAGACTAGTTGCTCCGGTCCGATAAAGGCGGAAAACGCCACCCGCCCACTTGTACACGCACCCGCACACACACACACATGCCGCTCGTCGGCACGGCAAAGATAACACACGCCTCTTGCCACCACTTGTCGGATAGAGATGAGAGATGAGAGACTGCATACTCGACATACTTGACTTACTGTACAAGACGCAGCGCAAGGGGCCTTTGCCGACAATCCTGCATCCCGTGGCGTTGGATCCCCAATCTTAAAGCGGAGAGCCAAATTTATGTGTTTTTGTACGAAGCAAAGCCAGACCACAACTTGCGACCCAATATACACCTCAGTAGCACATATCCAACCCCCATCCTCCACCAGATCTCATCGCAGGCAAAATGGCAGACAAGCTCGACGACGTCCGCCCCATGTTCGAGCTGCGAGGCCGCAACTACCTCGTCACCGGCGGCGCACAAGGCATCGGTTTCGCCGCAACACGAGCCATCTGCGAACTCGGCGGAAACGTAGCAGTTCTGGATATCCAAGAGAAACCAGTCGACGAATTCAATGGCCTAGCTTCGAAATACAACGTCAAGACTTTGTACTTTCAAGCCGACCTCACTCAGCAGGACAGCCTGAATGCGGGCGTCGACAAGGCCCTTGAGTCTCTTGGAACAATCGACGGGTGTGTACCTGCGGCGGGCATAGCAATTGACAAGCCCTTTGTTGATCAGACATGGGAGGAATTCACGCGGATCCAGGATATCAATGTATGCCTCGCATCACGTGCTGATGATTGGTTTCAACGCTTCAATGGTACTGACATGTCTCGCAGGTGCGCGGAACCTTCTTCATAGTTCAACGAGTAACAAAGCAAATCATCAAACAAGGAACGGCTGGCAGCATTGTATTGATCGCTTCACAATCCTCTCACATTGGCCTTCCAGGCTACAGAATGGCCGCCTACAACGCCTCCAAAGGCGGCATCCTCATGCTGTCCAAAGCCCTTGCTGTCGAACTTGCCAAACACAACATCCGCGTCAACACCATCTCGCCCGGATTCGTCGACTCGGAAATGACGCGCAGTGTGCGTACATCAAAAAGCAAGAGGGAGGGCGACCAAATGTGGCTTGCTCCACCGCTGCAACGACTGAGCACACAGAATGATCTCACAGGTGCTATTATTTACCTGCTTAGCGATGCTTCAAGGCATACGACGGCGGCAGATATTCAAATTACCGGAGGCCTTCATGCAGGGACTATTGATGGAGTAATTAGTCCTCCATCGTGATGTGGTTCTTCTTAAAAAGTTTTAAGATAGATAGTTATATTTTACGTTTCAACCGAATGATTCGCCATTTCTTGCGACAGCTCTGCACCTTTCTTACACTCAGCTGCAATCCATCAATTGAATTGTGTCATATTTGGAGCACACAATTTCTGATATTCGCAAGCACTTCACTACCATAGCATATATCCAATTCCCTCGTTACACTTCGACAGTAAAATACCGCACATGTCTGCTCCGTCTTCGGATTGTAGATCCAGCCTGTGGAGTGCCTTTGCCGCTCTATGCTTTTCCCAATCGGGACAGCTGAATCGCCAAAAGCGGACGTGGCTGATAGACGGTCAAGTCAACCAGCCGTCCCAACTAATAGACACGAAGTACGGCCGCCCACGAGGAAGCTTTGCCCTGAACGATAAGGGACCATTGTAAATCATGGTACGTTATCCGCCACCAGGCGCGGGTGCTACACGAGTAAGAATGTGAGCCCACGGGCGGGAAGAGAGCAATCCCGTGTGCCACACATACAGTGACTGACTGACCACTAGGTGCTACTCCGGCACAAATCGTCTCGCATCCTATCTAGCCGACCGACCATAAGGGGGAACCGAGTACAGAACATTACCCGACACTACTTACGCTACACAAGCAAGATGCGCAACAAAGACCCCTTTCCCCAGATAAGACTAAGGGATTGGTTTACCCCAGATCAGGGGCATGTCCGATGGAGACTGATTGGATGGGTAATTGCGATGGGCTTGGACTACTTCATATAGCACACATCTGTCGATTGTCGAGCTTGCTTTCTCTCTGGAACGAGGCTTGGTGTATGAATTAGTTTGTTCACTCCCAAGTTGAAAGTTGTGTTTTGTCAAAAGTTCTAGTTCATCATACACAACCACACACATCTCCGACATCAACATGATCGCCACTCTACCCGAGTCCTACGACCTCGTCGTGGTCGGTTCTGGTACGTTTGTCTCGTATACACAATTTACCCTGACAACGACTGTTCTGATGAAGTAATCTCTAGGGTGGTTTGGTCTCGGCGCCGCCCGAGCATACATCCAATCTCATCCGGACCAAAAGATTGCTATTCTCGAGTCCAATGAATCCGTTGGCGGCACATGGTCCTCAAATCGACTCTATCCAGGCCTCAAATCCAACAATATGCTCGGCAGTTACGAATTCCCGGATTTCCCCATGAGCGAAGAGGTTTACGGCGTTAAGCCAATGGGCCATATTCCTGGCGCGGTGCTGCATCGATATTTGACTGACTTTGCGAAACATTACGGTATTTATGAGAGATTGCAGTTCAATTCTACTGTTGGGCTGGTGGAATCAATAGAGAATGGATGGAACCTGACAGTCACGTCGCCGACGGGAGAAAGAAAGATACATGCCGAAAAACTCATCCTAGCGACTGGTCTTACATCAACACCTAATATCCCAAAGTACAAGGACGCCGAGACTTTCGGGAAGCCTTTCTTCCATGCCAAAGACTTTTGCCGACGGGCAGAAGAGCTCGAAGGAGTGCAAAATGTTGTCGTTGTTGGAGGTGCAAAGTCGGCATATGATGTAGCATATGCCATGGTCGAGAGCGGAGCTACTGTAGACCTTGTCATCAAGCCCGACAGCAACGGACCTGTCTGGATTGCCCCTCGACAAGTGACACCGCTCAAGCACCGCATCGACACCATCCTCAATGTACGCGCATTGTCATGGTTCAGTCCTTGTCCATGGGGCCACGAGGATGGCTTTGGCGGAGTGCGAAGATTTCTGCAGAAGACAGCCTTGGGACGCATGCTGGCCAAGGGCTTCTGGAAAATGATGGGCAACGACGTATTGCAGCAAATTCAGTACGACAACCACCCGGAGCTGCAGAAGCTGAAGCCGTGGCACTCTGTCTTTTGGATTGGCAGCGGGCTTAGCATATTAAACTACAATACCAGCTTCTTCGACATGGTGCGCGAGGGCAAAGTCCGCGTGCACATCGAGAACATTGCGCGCCTCGCCCCTGGAACCGTCGTCTTAGAAAACGGACAAGAACTTGCTGCAGATGGAATGATCTGCTCCACGGGCTGGAAAAAAGAATCCACAATCACCTTCGCCGGCCTCGACAAAGCAGGCCTAGGCCTCCCCATCGACGAGAAAGACCAGGCAAACCTCAGCCTCGAATACGACGCCAAAGTCCTACAAGACTTCCCCATCCTAGCAAACCAGCCCACCCTGCGCTCTGCACCCAAAAAGGCCGCAGAACCTCTGCGTTACTACCGCTTCATGGTCCCCTCAGGCATGCTCTCGAAGCGCAACTTTGCCTTCGCCGGCATGATTTCCTCAGTCAGCACCGCCATCTGCGCCAACACACAAGGCCTCTGGATAACGGCCTACTTTGACAACCGGCTCGACCGCGAGGCCACCACGCAAGACGACGTCACCAAAGAAATCATGATGCACACACAGTGGGGCAAGTGGCGGTATCCGTGTGGCTACGGTGCTAGTCTACCTGACTTTGTGTTTGAGGGGATTCCGTATGTGGATATGTTGCTGAAGGATGTGGGGCTTAGGAATAAGCGCAAGGGGTCATTTATTAAGGAGCTTGTGTCGCCGTATACTCCGGAGGATTATAATGGCGTGTTGGATGAGTATCGTGTTAAGAATGGGATTGAAAGGAAGTGAAATGAGAGGAGCGAATGGAGATGTTTTGGGGCGGCGGAGTAGGCTTTTCTTTTGTAATTTTGCGAAAATGATATTTCTTACGGGCAGTGCTCATCTTGAATTGGTATGTTGTACATTTCAGATAAAGCTATGCAGTGATTCAATGTTTTAGCCTGGAGCAAAATAGCCTTTTTTTCGAACACTGATATCCTTCCGTAGAAATGTAGAAAAATAAAATTAAAAATGGCGCAATGTAAACAACTTTAGAAGTTCTCATATTTAACGCATACTGATACATCAGGCATTTCTATGCAGCGTTTTAACTTTGTAATTGATATAGTTATGGCAAAATAAGAATCCCAACTCATGGTGGAAAAGAAACGTCGAGGTCCGCCATCCATCCGCAAAACATTGAGAAGAAAAAAAATGTACAAATTTTGAAGTGAAAATAAAGGCCACACACCAACATACATAAAAAAATATACCTCTTACCACAATAATAAAAACGTACGCACCATAGATCATAAATCATAAAGCCTTAATCCTACATCTGCACCGGAACACTAGCATCCAACCCCACACAATCCTCCTGCAATACCGGGTCCAAATACTCGCCCGCATACCTATCAACATCCCAAAGCATGCGCATAATAACATCATCGCCCCCCATAAAGCTCTGATCCATCGTTGGCATCTCCCCCACGGCCGCCAAATCCGCCACATTGCCCAGGTCCAGCGGTCCAAAGTCCGCCAAACTCGCCTCCAGAACAGTAGTATCAGGACTGGGCAACTGCGTAGTGATATTGGCCCCGTCATCGTCGTCGAAATCCGCGGGGAGATGGTCTGGTATGAAGACGCGGTCGACGAGCGTTTCGCGTATGGAAGTCCGCTTCTCGCGGAGTAGTTGCTCGCGGTAGGTTTTTATGCTCTGGTGGAAACTGAGCAGGATGTGGTAGTATTCTTCCGCCTGGGGCGAACTGCGTTTGAGCGCACCGAGGACGTGGAGAGATTGCAGGAATGCGGTGCGTTTTTGGGGGAAGGTGGAGGTTTGGTTGTTGTTGGTGTCGTCGATGAGAAGGGAGAAGCCGAGGACGAGGCCGGTTGCGAAGGTCCATGCTCTAAGTAAGGAGGAGGAGTTAGTCTACTGTTATTGTGGGAAGTGGTGGGTTTGGGGTTGCGGTGTTGAAGTCGAGAGGGGACAGGCTTACTTCAAGATACACATATTGCCCAGCAATGCACCAGATTTCAACACCTGATGGCACATCTGCGCCATGAAAGTCGCCGCCTCAATACAAGCATCCGCCAACTCACTAATTTTCTTATTTTCACTCATGGAAACCGAGCTCTTCCTTCGTCTCCCCGGCCTTTCACCTTCCTTCCCCGCCTGCTGCCCCGACAACAACGGCACAACATGGCGAATCAAGCAATGCCTCGTGACAAGAATAACACTAAAATAATAAGTTCCTGCAACATGCACATTTCCGATCGTCATATGACGCGTATGAAACGGTTCATTTCCCTGATGTCGTAAAATCGGGGGAAACGTGCGACTTCGTTGTCGTAGTGCGAGCACAAAATTCTCAGTTGCGGGCGTGTCGAGGGTCTCGGAAGACGATCTCGCGACGGCGTCGTTGAGGATGGTGGAAATTTCGTACGAAGCACCCAATGCAAGTGCTTTGTATGTTGTTTCCGGGGTGGTGACTGGGTTGTTGGAGATGTAACTGGTGTGGATTGTGAGGAGAGAGGGCGTGCTGCTGGGGCGGCCAAGGATCGAGTTGCAGATTATGTCAAAGACGCGGAGGCTCTTCGCTGTGCGTAGTCTATATGGATGAGATTAGACTAGTTTTGTTTCAAACGATGTTAAAAAAAAAAAAAAAAAACTATCTCACCTCGCGTATAGGGCTTCCTGTGATAAGTGCTTGTAGTGCTGCGCAGATGAATGTAAACCTAATATATCCGCAGCCTTCGACGCTACTCCCAAGTACATGAAGGCCGAGTTGCGCCGACATGCTCCAAACATATAAAATGCCATCAGAAGGAATGCTCTCACAAGATCTAGACTAGGATTCTCGAGCATTCCCTCGAGCGCCAGCTTCCGAGCGTATGAGAAGAGTTTTGCTGCCCATGCGGCATCGTCCATGTTGTGACCGCATTGTGCGCCAATGGCAATCATGAGATATAGGGATGCGGTCTCGAGGCTGGTTAGTTTTGGTGTTGTGGGCGGTATCATACCAGGGCTTATGGGTTCATGGTTTCCAAGTAGCACGGAGATGTCTTGCCAAGAGTAGAGATCGAGGAGGCCACTCGACTAGGAATGTATTAGAGTGGGTGAGCAAATCGGGGGCTGTGGAGTATGCTTACTACGTCCAGAAAGACTTGTATAAAAGATTTTTTATCGTTGATGCTCAGGCTGTCATAGACAGAGTTTGGATTCACATCTGCAGAGTCGGCTTCAAAAAGCTTGTGACTCTCTTTGGCATTGGTGAAGCCCGAAGGACCCGCATGGCGCTCGAGCGTCTTCTGTAAGAATCTCAGGAATGAGATTGCAGCCGTGTTGCCAATGAAGACTACGGGCATGCAGGATTGAATTAGCTTGGTGCATGTAGAGAAAGACGGGAAACGGACGCCTCATTGGACTTGTTCTCGGACGGAGACTCGGATTTGGGCTTACCATTTTCTCCGTTGTTGCTAGATAACATCAAAGGCGGCTGGTCTATTCCTTCACTCGACGAATTCTGCGTGTCATTGTCATAACTGTGTTCTGATCCGTCGGGCCCATACGCATCAATGTCGTCGGAAGCTGCGCTGCCAGGTGAGGTGACATTATACGAATGCACGCCCCAGGAAGACATGGGCGAGACCATTGGCTCATGTAATGCGTTTGCATTTGAAGTTGAAGTTGAATTTGAATTGCCATTCCCGTTTTCATTTCGATTCAAATTCGAGTGCGAATGTGAATGTGAATGTCCATGCCCGACTACAAGCCGGGAATTGTGGGCAGAAAACGAACTCCTTCGAGGCAAAGGATGCCGCCGTCGCCCAGGCGTGTAATGGCAAGCCTCGCCATTACCCTTCTTCCTACACGAATCGCAGGGCGCAGTCCCATCGCAGCGCTTTTTAGAAGCCTTGCACGGATCGCATGCTCGTGCGACGCGCTGTCTGTCCTCTGGCTTGACAGGACGGCGCGGCATTATTGTGCAGTGTGCAATGTGCAATGTGCACTCTGAGCGTGGGAATTCGAGTTGCTCGTGATGCTGGATTCAGAACATCACGTGCAGGTAGAGCCCGGATTGGATAGGGACTGGATTTGGATTTGGATCCACTGTAAATCTGGGGTATGCGGATGTGGTGTCGGTCGCAGGATGTGGTGTGATGGATATGGGGAAGTGGGAACGGTAGAGCTGCGGAAGATGGACTGACTGACTGACTTTGAGGGAAGGCCGGGGGGGCAATAGCCGCCGATTATGCATATTGCATCTCGTACTTATCTGGGCACTCACTTAGACTAGACTCGACTAGACAATTCCCTACTTCAGAGCTCCGGCAATCCCTTTTCGTTTAGAGGCATTATTATTTGCCTGCTGATAAGCGTAGTGGTAGGTGGTGGGTAGTAGTTGGTCGAGCGGGGTCAGCAAAAGTTGCAGTGCATGCATGATACCTAGGCGACATGTTCGGCCGCTACCTACGCGGGCCACCCACCACTGTCAACCGAACCCAACCGAACCCGTCATACCTGCCATGCCATCCTATTGTGCAGGTATCTGATGCTTGACTGACTGACTGAAGAGATGCCTTTGGTTTGAAGTCTCGAACTTGATTAAAGGTGAAACCAGGTATTCCTTTCGATTCCAAGCATACATATGTGATATACCACAATAACTTCCACCCCACTCGACCCCGTCATCATATTATCGAACCAATATACCATTTTTCAACCCTCTATCATCTATATAACCTTCGCGCTCGAATCCTTATACTCGCCCAACTTGAACAATCCCTTTGCATTCTCCCTCCCAATCTTCAGCCGATCCCCCGTATTCATCTCCGCATTATCAAACCACACACACCCATCCTCGAACGTCTCAAACGGATAATCTACTGAGAACAGAATCCGATCAGAACTGACCTGATCCTTGACAAAATTTAATGTGGTTGTGGAGAAATGCCCACTAGTCGTCACCCAGAAATTCTCATTGAAGTATTCGCGGATGGTTTTCTTGCAAGAGAGTCCAAGTTTTTTCTTGCGGTCCTGTCCAAAATATCAGTACGCGCCATCAAAATATTCTGTTATATGTAATTGGCTGTGTATGTGGGCGAAATGCGGAATAGAGACCTCGGAAAACTCACCTCAAACCAATGGTTAATCCGCCACATATCAAACGGAATATGCTCCCCCAAATGCCCCAAAATCACCTGCGCCTTGGGATTCCTATCAAACACCCCGTTCGTCACCATACCCAGCGCATGCAAACTCACCCCCACAGCAAACGACAACGGCGGCCCAATTAGCCACTGGCGATCCTTCCAAAGCTTCTCGAATACAATGCCCGTGGGGTTTCGGGGATGCAGGTACAAAGGAACATCGAGCTCTACTAGCGTTTGCCAGAAAACATCCCATTCGGGTTGATCGTAGAAGACGTAGTCTTCGCCATCTGAGCCCGCGCGTTGCGTGTCATTTACTAGTGCGCCCTTGAAGCCGTATTGTGTTACTGTTCGGCGGAGTTCGGCGGCAGCTTCTTGGGGATTGTGCATGGAAAGAGTTCTATATATGTATTAGGCTCAAATGGAACAATCAAGGTATAAATCACGGGAGCTACGCATGCTTACGCAAAAGCACCGAGACGGTCGGGAAACGGCTTGATCTGCTCGGCAACATAGTCGTTGATCTCAACAGCCAAAGCCTGGGCTTCCTTGGGATCAAAAATATCCTGCACACCGGGTGCTGTGTAGGAAAGAATGGTGTATCCTACACCATACTGGTCGGCGAATTTGAGTCGGATGTCCGTCAAGTCTTGGATTTCTCTCGTGTGTTTCTCAGCATCAGTGCTAAAGAGACTGGCCCACCATTTCGTCTTTTCTTCGAGGCGAGGCAATGCGAAGGCTTCTTCGAGAATGACTTTTCCGAGCATGATGATTGGGGGTGAGTAATACTATAGATGCCAATGGGGAGGAGGTGAAGCTGTGAGAATCTTGGAGGGATGCTCAAGTAATGTGAATTGTAGCTTTTAAGAAGGATTATAGTGGAGTAAGATATTCACGGACACGGAAACTTTCGCATATGGCGGGGAATTGCAGTACGGAAGAAGCTGTGAATGTACTCGGATAATGCAGCCCCACACTCAAACTCCACAAAAAACCGTCTCATTTCATACCAGTTGCATCGCTGAAGGTGCTACATAAGATGCGGTTGTGTTCTGTAGCGGATCGGTTCATGAATAGTACCACTTACACCGCGCGCTGGTGCATTAGCCGATGCCGATCCAGCATCCGATGCTCCCCAGTACACACCTCACAGACCCCACACGTTTCAATCATGGCATTTGAAATCACCCGTAAGAATAGGCATAGTGTGAAGATCCTGAGCAAGTCATGCGCGGACCCCGCGCGGAGCGACATTGGACGCTGGCATTACTGTGAGGTCTCCAAGTACCTAACGCAACCCACTGTGAAGCTGTAAGACACCATGGTGATGTACAAGTCGACCGAGGAGTCGAGCGATATCCTACATATCTTACTGAAATTATTCCATGGAAACGATGATGAGCTTCCACAATCTGTTCGCCAGCGGACAGAACATGTCACATTCACGGCGAAGCGCAACTTGCCCTACTTTCCCATCCCCTTCAAAGAGACAGAAACTACAGCGGCTTTGAAAGCTATCGAGGCCTCTATTGCTGCAGAATTGGGTGATCTCAAAGCTGGAAAGGACTCGCAAAGAGCTATCAAGATCGATTTGGAAAAGACAACGGCATTTCTATTTCAAGCGTATCTGGCTACGGTTGACGGCCGAAGCAAGTTGGACCCAGATGTAAAGAAACTTCTCAAAGGTATTCTTCCACGATATCAACGAGCGATGAATGTGGCTGACTCGGCATCCCAGACACGGATCTCCTGCAAGCACAATCAGACCCGTACCGTCGAATGTCCGCGAATCTCTATGAGACGAAAAGGCGCGGAGAATACTACCATATCCATGGCTCCCTCGAAGCATCAACAACCCTAAACATGATTGGACTCGCACCCTTCCGGCCAGATATCAAAACTCACGAGGAGATTGTTGATACCATAGAATCCGCCGTAAAGAAGTTCACAGTAGAAGAGCTTGAGAAGATGAATGCCGACAATAGGCAAGCGGGTGTTCCTGTTTTGAAACATGAGGAATTTTTGCGATCAGAATTTGTAAGAATCTTAGCTGTCTGCCTCTGAAAAAGGTTGTTAATTGATTCCGGATATAGGGAAGGGTCGCGTCGAAAGCTTTGCCATGGAATGTAACGCCTTTGGAGCACAACACCCCTCCTTGTCCTCTACCATACAGCAACGATAAAAGACCCCTCTCAGGCATAAAAGTCATTGAACTATGCCGTATCATTGCTGGCCCCACAATCACGCGCATCCTTGGAGAGTATGGTGCCACTGTCTTGAAGATAACAAGCCCCAATTTAAGCGACGTACCGTTCTTTCAAGTCGATGGAAACATGGGTAAACATGCCACGGATGTAGATCTGAAGACACCGGAAGGACGAGCAACGTTTGAAGCACTGCTTGCTGACGTGGACATTGTCGTGGATGGCTATCGACCCGGGGCCTTTGATCGACTTGGGTATGGGCCGACGAAACTATCTGAGATGGCGAAGAAGAGGGGAAAAGGTGTTGTGTACGTGAACGAAAATTGCTTTGGGTATGAGGGTGAGTGGGCGCACAGGCCGGGCTGGCAACAAATTGCCGATTGTGTAAGTACCAAAGCATATTCTAACGTGTGGTTGAGAGTAGAGGCTAAAACATGTCCATCAGGTCTCGGGAGTGGCTTGGGAACAAGGTAAATTTATGGGTCTTTCAGAGCCCATAGTGCCCCCATTCCCAATCTCAGACTATGGGACGGGCTGCATGGGGGCAATTGCTGCACTCATTGGACTCCTACATCGAACAAAACGCGGTGGATCATGGCACGGTAAAGCGTCTCTACTACAGTACGACCTTCTTCTTTTCCGAGCAGGCCTTCACTCGGAGGAAGTTCAAGAACAACTACGACAATTAATGGGCCCCGAGTTTCTCGCGCTGCGACACAGTAACAGTGTTGATCAGATCAGTGGGACTGCGTTGCAGCAAATGCGGAAACAGTTTCCGGCGTTTTTCTCGCGGGCAAAGTTACGCGATCGATGGTATGCGGACAAGTATCAGGCGGAGGTGGAGGCTGTTAATCCAGTGGCCGAGGTTGAGGGGCTGGAGATCGGTTTTCAGAGAGCGAGTAGGCCGAATGGGTCGGATAAGCCTACGTGGGACTTTGGGTTTGAGACAGATGTTTGGAAGGGTTCGTGATGATGGGGTTGGAGAAGAGAAAGGTCGAGCAGAGGAAGGTTATCAACCCGTCAAATACATTTGGTGCATGCTGCATATACACAATCCAATTTGGAAATTTGTTTTCCTCTTCCGTGGCTCTCGCAAGAATCAAGGTCCTTCAGAGTTGCTGCTGGTTGTTCGCATGCACTATGAGCTCGTGACATCATATATGTACGGAGTACAAGCTGGTTTGCTTTCGAAGAGATTCGCGAAATGAATGAGTTTATACACCACCATTCCAAACTGCCGCCACAAAGTGTAATGCCTCTTTTCTACTAGCTTCAGAAGTATCAGAATTCGTGCCGTATGCTTTGATTATTACGAAGTAGATGATGCAAAGGGATCCAGAGAGGATAAGCAAAATGTGCACAGTTATTTCAACACGAAGCAGGCGGTGAACAAGAGACGTAGAATATTGTTTAAGGTGAGAGAATGTCGGGTCACGGTGGCTTAGATCTGGGTTGAATTTCTTGGATAGCATTCGGTCAGGTGAGACAATGAAGGACCTCAATGTCTTAGGTCTAGTCCACAAGCTTTCCGACTTGATGAGCTATCTCTCTATCACTGTCAGAAATCTAAATTCCCTCGACCATACCTCCTTGTGCATGACAAAATTGGATCCTTGTATGTTGCTCTTTGGTGGAACTCACTAGCTGGGGCAATACCGACCCTGCGAACCCATGTTGTAATTCGACCTCACCTGCCAAAATCCTTGCTTTTGAGTTGCAGCAATATATCATATGCTCTATATTGTATAGCAATAGTACTCAGTTGTTCGGGTACCGGCGGGTCAGACGCATGACTGGATCCGAGGCCATGGATGGTATCTACAACTTACTAATGTGCTGGCTGGGCTCTGTCACATGGATGAAGACTTTCTCCGCAATTGCTTCGAGATAGCGCAACATTTGTTCAAGTGCCAGCTTCCCGATAAAGCCATTTACCACGGGGAGTTGGATCCGATATGCAGGCTACATACAACCGTGCGTTCTTTACATCGGATAGTGCACCAACACCCTTCCGTCACTGAACCCACCCACCGGTTGCAATCTTGGTGAGCGATCCGCGCCAGTCGGACCGCTAAAAGTGCGCAAAGTACTTTCTGTCCTGTAACAGCTAGAAACCCAATTAGCACGGTCCGATTTCCAATTTGTGGAGAAGGCCACCAGGTGTTTGCAGCCGATGACGCCGGCTTAAAAGATTGGGAGTTACGACCTCCGCGTACTATTCCTATACCCAGCCTGACGCGTCAATTGTTCGCTGATTCTCGCATTCCTCTACACGTATATTCCAGCGAAGGAGCAAGATGTCTCAGACCAACGGTGCTAATGGCGCGACTAAACCCAAGCCTCAATACGATCCCGATTTCACATCCAATGTTATCAAGGCCACTGGACCAAATGCCAATCCTCGCATTGCACATGTTGTCGGAAGCTTGATAAAACATCTTCATGACTTTGCGCGCGATGTTGACCTAACAGTCGACGAATGGATGATGGGTGTGAACATGATCAACCGCGCGGGTCAGATGAGTAACGAAAGGCGAAACGAGGGTCAACTGCTATGCGATGTAATCGGATTGGAGTCGTATGTTCTCACAACCGGCTGCTCACTCTAAGATATTGATACTTTTTCTAGGCTGGTCGACGAAATCACAAATAAGCAGCTCATTGGCGCCGACTACGAAGCCACCAAAACAGCCATCCTGGGACCATTTTTCCGACATGACACACCACCTACCAAAAATGACACAAGTATTATCAAGACCATGCCCAAGGATGGCGAAGTCACCTACATGCACGGAATCATCCGTGATGCTGCCACCAACGAGCCGCTCAAGGGAATCACGGTTGACATTTGGCAATGTAGCACGAATGGTCTCTACGAGCAGCAAGATCCGGAACAAGCGGAATTTAACCTCCGTGGTAAATTGACCACAGATGAAAATGGGCATTATGGCCTATACTGCTTGCGACCTGTGCCATACCCAGTACCGTATGATGGTCCGGCTGGTGAGCTGCTGCAGCTTCTTGATCGCCATCCTTACCGACCCGCACACATTCACATTATTGTAAGTTGAAACAAGACAATGCCAAAATAGAGAACATTTCTACTAATGGCACTACTGCAGGCCGGAAGCGACAAGTATACACCTTTGACCACTCAGATATTCGACAAGACAAGTAAATATCTTGTAGATGACTCAGTATTTGCAGTGAAAGATGATCTCGTTGTTGAATTTAAACCAGTGCAAGGCAATTCAAAGGCATCGTTGGAACTTGTGTACGATATTAAGCTAGCGAAGATTCAAGCATGAAGGATTCAAGGAAGAAACGATTTTTTGGTTGCAGCAAATGAAAATCTTCGAGCTTGATTATTGCGGTACGCTGTTAAAGACAGGTAGATAGTATCTAGGCTATTATGTAATTACGGTTCCCTTGACTTTTTGAAACTACTGTTTCCATTCGAGCCAGTAAATACCTGACCGGTTACGCCAGGTCCCAAGTTGACAAGATCATAATGATTTATTAGCAACTGTAACACAAATAGAAATTTGATCCCCGCAATGCCGCACCGCCTCCCTCCGACACACGGAATTGGTCTTGACATAAAGAGTCCCACGAAGAGTTATCGGAACTCTCAGATTAACGAATATATAAGATATTCTGCGCTTTCCATGTGGAACAATTAGTGTTCAAAAGCTGGAGCCCGTGCACCATGGTCGTTCTCATCAAAATGGCGAGAGACGAGTAGTCTGCATTCAGAACCGCCCTAATGAGACGATCCAAGGAAGGGCTTACAATAGTGCACTTTTTCCATAGAACATTAAAACGGGACTAATTATTGCACTCTCTGACTAATATCCTACACATACTGACTATAATTTTGCGGCCTGCTCGCCAACCGTCACTCCATTCGAAAGCTTGAGTCCAAAAGGTAGACCTTTGGTATACTTGCCGTTATATGGAACTCCATGCCTCTCAGCAAAAGCCTCGTCGATATCCTTGTACATATCGTACGCATTCATCTCTTCAATTGTGAGCTTGTTCGCTTCATCTTCTACCTTGTAGTTTGGTATGTCTGTGTTGCTTGAAAAGCCTAGAGATGGGAGTTAGATATGAAGAGCAAATGTGATGAAAGACATCTTACCAATGCGCTCATTGATATTGTATGCGGCTTTTGCGGCAGAGGATTGAACTTTGGTAGCGCGAGGTAGGCGAATTTGGTTGTAAACAGCAAGTGACTTGTTGATGTCTCCGTTGAAATAGTCTTTATTAAATAATATACCAAGTGCAGCAGCGTCTTCAATAGCCATACAGGCGCCTTGGCTTTGATGCGGCATCATCTAGAAACACCGGTCAGTGTGGTTTGTTCTCAATCAAGATCAAGAAATGTGCTTACTGGATGGCCAGCATCGCCGAGCAAGCAGACATTGCTCTTGACAAGATATGGGTATGGCTGGTGGACCCAAAGACGCCAGGGCTGTACCTCAATGCCAATGGCAAGGTGAGCCTTGACCTTAGCATCAAGGTCCGGATATGGCGCAAGAAGCTCCTCAACGGGAAGATCGGCACCGCCCCAGGTGTGATTAGAGTAATCGCCTTCTGATCGAGGGAAGAAGCAGTAGTAAGACAGGAGATTTCCACCATTGCAGGGCGACAGGACAATCTTGTCCCATTTGCCTTCCTGGCCGCCCCAGTACTCCAGTGCACTGTTGAGAGAGTAGTCGACGAGGCCGAGCTTGCGTGCATCTTTAGTCAAGACGTTGGCATGCAGACAACTGGATTCAGCTGGCCTCTTCTCTGGGTTCAAGCCGATGATTTTACGCGTTACTGATCCAATGCCATCTGCGCCAACAATCAAGTCATGCGTAGCCTTCACACCATTGGTGAAGGTGATTTCCCCAGTTTCAAGGTCTATGCTCTGGCACTATAACAGAAATAAGTATACGGTAAAAACTCAAAAACTCAGTCCTAGCCTGAGATAGACTTACAGGGTGGTTCACAAGCAGCTTCGCCCGAGTTCCAGTGCCCTCCTCCTGCAACGCACATTCCATGAGCATCTTGTGCATGTACTGCCTGTGGAACATGTTGTACACATGGCCCCATCGTTCCTCATAGTCAT
This sequence comes from Acrocalymma vagum, assembly GCA_028476805.1. Lineage (NCBI taxonomy): Eukaryota > Fungi > Ascomycota > Dothideomycetes > Pleosporales > Acrocalymmaceae > Acrocalymma > Acrocalymma vagum. The sequence continues at coordinate 51,387 of JAQGEP010000259.1, forward strand.
CCAGGTCGTAAACACTGACAGGCTCGCCTGTTTTCCAGTCGCGGTTGATGAGCTTCTTCAATACCACTGGGTCGCCCTTCTTTACATCCACACCCCACTCATGTAACCATCGAGTACCATTTGCTGCGCATGAAACTGAAGCGCCAGCCTCTCCCGCGAAATCATTCCGCTCGTATATGGTGACATCGTGACCAGCGCGTCGCAGCGCAATAGCTGTGGATAAACCTCCAATGCCACCACCGATAACTGCGACATCCAAGCGCCGCCAGCCACCTTCGTTGATTGAGCCCATTTTTACTTAACGGGATAGAAAATTTTGGAAGAGTATCAGATCAAAGTGTAAAGACCAAGGCCCTGAGATAGTAGAATATAAGGCTTAAGTTGTGGGATTAGTGCTCTGATTTAGTTATTACTCTGCGTTGATCTACCGTCGCCCGTACTTATCCACATCTTCAAATGTAGTCATCTTGGTCCTGGATACGATTCTAGTTACTCCGCACATCAATCGAATTGCCGAAGGCGGCTTTCAGACGGCGGACATGTACTCAATTCGGATGCGGCAATGTTCTGGTGTAGTTCGAGCGGCGTTTAACGCGATCCGCGTCGGATATTGCACTCGGTGCAATAGCCGCTATCATCTTGCAAGTTCGCCAAGACCTGCATGCTTTCTCCTACACCACCCGTATCCCAAGCTCCCAGGGAAGGCTTTCGGTTACTTGTGTTGGTTTCGTGCAGTAGGGAACAGCAGGTGTGCTCTCCCTCGCGGCCTTAGGGCCATTTCATGGGCAAGAAAGCAATCGTATCATCCTACGATCCATCCATGAAGAAGTTCTGCTACAATCTATGGCAAGCTTTAGAGTATCGAACCTAGGACATCACTGAATGTAAATCGGTTTATCTGCTCAAAACAAGAGTTCAATTTGCGCAGTGAGACTAATGCCTAGCGAGTAGGGGAGTATCTTACGGTACTATAAGCAATATTGATGGAAATGCTACTATGTGAAGTAGATAAAAAAAAAAGGCGTAGAAAGGGCGAAGAGGCTACGTCATAACTAGTACTCTAGGCATCTTGAAAATGGGGGCTGATGTCGAAATTGGGCGCACCCCTTGAAGGTGTTTGAAAGGTTTTTGGCCTGAATCAGAGTAAATTAGATAAGAATGGTAAAAAGGCGTGGAAAGCACAATGTTTCTTGAGTCTTATAGACAAGGGCCCTGAGACACTACGTGACACCAAACGCGAATTCCCATGCACTAATTTCTTATGCTAAGGTTGCCTGATTGCTCGTGCACTTAATTCTAAATCTAGGCTCTAATACGCTACCCGTATGTCTAGACAAGATCAGGAGAGGGATCGTTGAGTCTCTTGTTAGAGATAGTTCAGATTTCGAACTTTATTATTGATAGGAGACTGTATGAACTCTTGAAGTAGAGGGAATGTATTATCCTTTTGCCGAGAACGAATGTCTAGTAACGTTATGAATACTTTTAGGGGCCATGACAATAGCAAACCAAGTCGAAAGGTTTGGCCCAAGTAGGCCATGGCTTGTGGGTAATTTTGTCCCAAATGATAAAGAACACTACTAGCCCTGAAAATGGAATGAAGATTTGAGGTAGAGTTTCGTAGAGGCTCTTTATGACGGTGGGCTTATGACTGTCGCTAGGATCTCCTAGTGGCGTGTGCAGGGACACTCTGTAACTCCAGATCCACGTTGACATTGATCCCTGTGTTATCCCAGGACACAAATTCGGCAGTCTCCTTCACAAGATCTGCGACGAAATATGACGAATATCCTTGTGGAACCCTAATGTTGGTTACACGGGGATTCGTTCAATGCTGCAGACGTACAGCGAGTTCGAATGTGCGACGATAGTACTGCGAGTTGTCGGCATACATCGGGAAAATATTCTCGTGTGTCCCTAATTGTGATCTATTCAATGCGCGGCGAATGGCACGAATGTAGCCTACTCTAGGGAGGCCTGTAATAGAAAGGTTTGTAAGGTGATGGAGCTTACAACGTTTATATGTAAGTATGTTACACCAAGTAAGGAGGTTACACAAAAAGACAAAACACGTAAAACACGTAAAACCACTCCCCAATAACATATTATGGAAATTCCCGCATTGGCTCTAAAGGGGGAGCTACTGCGATGCGAACCTAAGCTGGACTAGGTCAGAGCCTAAGCAGTCATATAATCCCTACATTAGAGCCTGAGCAGTTATATAAGCCCTAGGTTAGAGCCTAAGCAGCTATATTAGCTCTAAATTAGGGGCTGTTCGGTAGTCGTGATTTAGGATCTCCGCACGGTTCAGTTTGCTAAGTAAATAAACGCGTAAAAAACCGTAATAAGATTTTAGTAACTATTCGGGAACCCCTTATTTTTTTTTTAGCCATCTAAGTAGGGTAACTGCCTTAGCCCGTTAGCTAACTGCCTACCTGAATTTATACTAGAAGAAGGTAAATTATTAAACTTATAGAACCTCCTTGTAACAGCCGTTACAGGTCATCTCTCCCAGAGTCATGATAAAGGGTGACAACCCAGCTCGCTCGCTAAGGCGCTAGTTGGTGGGGTGGAGTCTGATCCGGATCGGCGTCTAGTTGGACCACCTATAGCGTTAAACGAGTCGAGGCCGAATTGGACCTGGTCTAGCCTCTCCCTATAGAACTAATATATACTGCTACACCCGCCTCCCTCCTAGACTATATTTAGGCTTAGAGAAGAAGTAATAAGGAAATTTACTAGAAAGGGATTTAGCCCTTATAAAAGAACCTAAATCCTCTTAGATAGATAGGTAGTTCTTTTGTATCCTTTCGTATAAGGCCTATTAGCGATTTAATATATTCGTGGTAACCCTTCTCCCCACGCACTCCCATATGCCTCTGAGTGGAGTCCTACCAGTACCGGATACAAATCGACCAGCGCCGATACACTCCTAAGATATCCTCCTCCGACGCGTATAATAATATACCCCTCCCCGCCCTTAACTCCTATCCCTACGCGCTAGGTTTCTATAAGGCTATCTCCCCTTAACTATAGCGAGTTAGTTATAAGCTAGTCGGCCTTACTAGCGCCTAGCCTATAGTAGGAGTTTACTAGGCTATACTCTAGAGCCCCGCGTAAAGCGCGGGTAGTTTAGAATAATAATCGCGATTTAGTACTCGTAAAGAGATTAATTAAGGCCTAGGCTAGGCGCTAGTAATTATAATTAGGCTTTAAACTAGAGGGTTAATAGTATATTATAAATAAGATAAATAAAGCTTTTAGTAGTAGTATTAATACTAAATAAATAAAATCGCGATTTAGCGCTCTTCAGTTAGAGTAGGTAGTTTAAATATAAATATTTTTAGATTAGTTAGATTAAAGTAAAATAGCTAAAGGCTTACCTAATGTAGTGTAGTCAGCGGGTGAATGTGTAGGTCATGTGAGTTCTATATTCGATCGATCACGTGACCGATCGAACATAGAACTTTCATGTGTGAGGTAGATAGGCCAGAGAGGGGAGAGACAACAACTACCCACCTCGAAGGCAGGTAGATACAGTTTTGAGAATGACTGAGCATTTAACAGGTTGATACCGAGCGTACTGTGTTCTCACGCGTGATATCGATAGCCATTCGGGCTCGGCCTCTTCCTATCCATCGACTGCGGGTTGATACGATCGCCTGCACCTCATACTACACTACACTAACTATAAACTAAAAGTAGTAGAAGAATATTATAAAGTATACCTAGCTACTAGAAAGTTCTTTAAGTAGTCTTTTAAATATAAGGCGCTTTTTATATAAATTTAGTAGAGAGCTTCTACCTTTAGTTTAGGCTATATAGATACTAGAAATAATAGGTAAAAGACTTTATTATTAGTTAACCTATTAATTTTATATTCTAATAGTACTAATAAGAGAAGTACTCTAGTAGTAATTAATATCTAAAAAAAGGGCCTAGAGAGTATTAAAAGTATTTTAAAGAGCTAATAAAAAGTTAAGAGTTAAAGCTATTTAGTTACTAGATTTAGGTATAGAGGAGGTAGTTTAAGAGATAAAGTATTACTAGTTAGGTATATCGGCGCTGGTCGATTAGTATCTGTAAGAAAGGTTGAGGTGGCAGCGGTACGCTTATGTAATAATAAAACAAGGCTAACCCAATAGGGTATAGCGTGATCCTATTTATAGGATATGAAAGGAAGGTAGTATACTAAATATAGAAACAAGACTAGCCTTAATAGGCTTAGAGGGGTAATATATATTAGATAAGAATGTAATTTAATTAAAAG